>PYUH01001461.1:456939-590044 GCA_016808085.1 Suaeda aralocaspica
TTTTTTTTTTTGATGAATAGGATTTAAAGAGAGTCTAAAGGAATTGAAATAGAGTCACTACCCCATTTATATTTTAGGGTTTTATCATTTTTGGGCCTTAAGCCCTTGATATATTTATGCTTTTATACGGTTTGGTGTACGGTTTGGAGTTCGTTTCTAGTTCTCCGCACCAACTCCAAACCGAACACCGAATTTTAAAAAATTTCGCTCCAAACCGCACCAGAATTATAAAATGACCGAACCATAATTTAAAAATGGTTTGGTGCGGTATGGTTTTCGGTTTTATAACCGAATTAGTTTCACCCTAATCTACATACAGTATCAGACAAATGTATGAATCATTTTGCAACTTATTGTTATAGAGACAAAAATCATACGAACTCCTGTTGTAGCTAACTCCATCATGTAGCTATTAAACCTCTTATACCATTCATGGGACGTCTTTAGTCCATATAGGGCTTCTTCTACTTGTACACATAGTCTTCCTTTTAGGACCTTGAAAGCCATTTGGCTGAGTCATATAAATATCTTCCTCCAACTCTCCATGTAAAAAACATGTTTTCACATCTACTGTTCAAGCTTAAGATTCTGAAGTCAACCTTTCTAGTACACCCTGATGGAAGTGTGTCTGAGCGCAAGTGAAAAATCTCATTGTAGTCCACTCCCTCTCTCTAATGAATCCCTCTTGCTACAACTCGCGCCTTGAATTTTATACCCTCAGCAGGTGAGATCCCTTCCTTATTCTTGAAAACCCATTTGCAAGTTATAACCTTCCTCCCCGAAGGCCGTTGTACCAGATCCCAAGTCTTGTTCTTTTGAAGTGACTCCCTCTCATGTCCTATTGCAACAAGCCATCGGGTAATTCGTACTGGTAACAGCTTCTTTATAGGTGGATGGCTATATGGATCTACTTCCTCGACAACCTATAGTGCATAGGCTAACATATTATTATATCCACTACAAGAAAAAGGTCAATCTGCGAGGGAATTCTTGAGACAGACATTGAATTCCGCCTCAAAAATCCAGTTTTTCCGACGAAACTAAAATCCGTCGCAAATTCGCGACAGAGTTAAATTCGTCGTAATTTTGCGTCTGATTTTAGACGTTTCTGACGGAATTTTAAGAAGATTCAATTTAAAATAAATAAATGCACGGAATTCATTTCCGTCGAAAATGTCATTTAAAAAAAAAAAAAAAAATCTTAAAACCTAGTTTTATATCTCTTCACTACTTCATTTACATTCTCTTCTCTTCTTTACTTATTCCTCCTTTTCTCTCCTCCTCTATCTTTCTGTCAGTCTGTCTATTATTTTTCCTCTTTATTCCTCCCCTTCTCCTTTCTTCCCACTTCCTACGCCTTTTACTTCGCTCTTAGTTGGGTTCTTTTTTATTGCGATGTAAGTTTGTTTTGGTTTTTGTGTTCATTCCTTTTTTGTATCTTCTTTATTTTGCTTTCTTAGTCTTTTTTTATATTCATTTTCTTGCTTAGTTAATGGTTCTGTTGTTTTTTCTTTTTTTTTTTCAACTTTTCTTTTTTTTTTTTTTGTTTTCTATTTTTTTTAGTAACTGTCTTGTTTTGAGTTTGTGACCATGTTTGGTTCTTACCATTTTTTTAATTGTGTTAAGGTTATATTTGGTATTGTAGTTCTTTAAGGGTATATTTTGATTGTTAGATTGGATGTTTTTTGGGGGTCAATCGGGGTTGAATTTAGGGTGCCATAGGGTTGGCTTCGAATTTAGGTTTTTTTGTTTTGTGATGGTTGTGGTATGTTTTTTTTCGTTTGTGTTTTCTGTTTTTAGTTCTTTTGGTTCGAATTGTGGTGGTTTTCTGGTTGTTGTTTGTAGATCTGGGTCAAGTCAGGTAAGTGAATAGAGTGAGTCAGGGTGAATGGGTGGTTGGGTTTGGGTTTGGGAATGTCATCTTGGTGGTGGATGGGTGGGGTCTAGGTCAGGTTAAGGGGTGAGTGGGGTGGGTTTGGTCAGGTTAGGTGGGTGGGTTGTTATTTCGGTTCGGTTAAAACGCCGTTTGACGGTTTAGGTTAGGGTTAGATTTGGGTTGGTAGTGGGTGGGTCGTGTGTGGTGAGTCTGTGGTCGTCTGTCTTTATCAT
Organism: Suaeda aralocaspica; assembly: GCA_016808085.1. Classification (NCBI taxonomy): domain Eukaryota; kingdom Viridiplantae; phylum Streptophyta; class Magnoliopsida; order Caryophyllales; family Amaranthaceae; genus Suaeda; species Suaeda aralocaspica. Next base: position 459,049 of record PYUH01001461.1, read on the forward strand.
TGTGGTTGTGTTGTTTGGTGGTCCTTTTCCCCTCTATGTTTTTTTTTTTTTTTTAGATGGGTGATTTGACAAAATCTCCGCGTAATTTCTGACCAATTTCGGTCCGTCAGAAATTTAAAGGAATTCCGTCAGAAAATAGTTTGACTTTTCAAAAATCAGCATACCGCGGAACGTCCGACGGAAATCCGAGGCAAATGCTTATTTTGCAACGTACTGTTTCCGATGAACTATTTGCGACGTATTTCCGTTGGAAATGTGATTTTCGACGGATTTGGGCCTTTTTAAGATTGAATTTCTCATCGGAAATTGGCTATTTTCTTATAGTGATCCATATCTTTTGGGGGAACAATTCGACCTTCTAAATCGATCATGAGCCAAACTCTACTGATGAACACCATGGAATGATGATGGTCCACATCATCTTCACATGAAGTGGTTCATTACTCTCCTCAAGAGTAACTTGCTCCTCCACCTTTTTCTCAACACTCCCATTTTTGATACAATAACTGATATCACAGTAGGGTTAAACATAGAATTTCGTCAAAGACTACATTTCTACTAAGTATAACTCTGTTCTCAGATAGAGACCAGATTGTATACCCTTTAACCCCATCCCCATAGCCTACAAATACTCTCTGTTTGCTCTTGGTTCTAATTTAGCCTCATTAACAATTATGATAAACTGTACAACCCAAAAGCTCTCAAAATTGAATAATATACAGGCTTATCAGACCACACTTCATAAGGTATTTTCATTTAAATACTAGTGTGAGTCCACGATTTACAAGAAACATGATGTAGTGATCGCTTCCGCCCAATACTTTCAAGACAGTCAGCATAAGCATACATCTAGCTCTCCTCCCAAAGTGATTCGTATGCGTTATGCTAGACCATTCTTTTTTGGTGTATCTCTGACTTTGCGATGCGTTGCTATGACTTCATCCTTACTGAACTCATTGAACTCAGACGACAGAACTCAGACCATTATCAATTCACAACCTTTTTATCTTCCCTCCTAGTTTGATTTTCCATTAACGCAGTCCACTGCTTGAAGTTCTTGAAAGCTTACTTTTATGCTTCATCTTAACTACCTATGTCTCCTTAAGTATCATCACTGAATGAACAAAATGTCTATTGCCTGCATTAGATTATTCAACACGGGATGACCCCCCTCTAAGTGGATGTTTATTACCTTTTGTTCTATGAATAGATTTTGGAAACTCGGTACGATGTAATTTACCAAAAACATAGTGTTCACAGAATTCAAGGTCTTTTACCTTGTGGCCACACGAAAGATCTACCTTTGACGAAATTTGCATCCCTTTTTCACTCATATGACCAAGTCTCATATGCCATAGCTTAGTCATATTATCCTCATGAAATTCTGATGATGGCAACAGCAGCAAACCCAATAACGTAGAAACCTGCAATAATTACAAAGTCCCACTTTTAACCCCTTTTAGAATCACATTTGAACCCTTGGAGACATATAGTGCTCCACCTTCTTTAAAATGAACCCTTAGTGTCTAAAGACTTAGGGGGTGTTTGGTATGATTTCGGATGAGAAATGGATGGAAAACAAATTACAAGTGGAAAGGGTAATATTAAGTGTTAGCTTTATAATTGTTTGGTATAACTAAGGAATTGGAAAGGAAACAAAATAAAAGGGAAAGGATTTTTTACCATAGGGTTGGGAAGGGTAACAAAGTGGGGGTAATTGTTACCCTTAGGTAATGGATTGTGTTACTAAGATCTCATATCAACAATAGGTAATGAAAATTGTTACTTGATTCCATTTCCTACACTCAAAATTAACATACCAAAACATGTTAATTAGTCAATTCTTCGACATGGATGGTATGTATAACATTGTTCAAAGTGCAGAACATACCATATGTGTCCATATTTTAATTCATTCAATCACAACCGCCTTGCAAATAGCACGGTTAGCCATAAAAACATTTCCACCATCTACCTGCTCATAAGTTTAAACCACTCCCTACGCATACATATATATAAGCTTCTAAATCATAACCCATCATCCTTTGATGTTTGTGTTTGTCATTTGCGGCAAGAGCAATCCTCTTCGAATTGGCTTTCTTTTGCTTCTACAACAACAGAACCAGATTTATCTTACTGCTTCTTTTCTTTGGACAATCATTTTCTGACGTCCCTATGTTGTATAGTAATTACAGACATCATAGGTTTAGAGCCCTTAGAATTAGATTTCTTAGACTTCTTTTTCTTCAAATTTCCAGAACCCTACTCCCACTAGCTACTAGCCCAACTGCCTGATTATCTATAATTTTGCCAGTCCACTTATGTGTAATACCCCGTTTTTTAGGTATTTTATAAATTTAATTTAATAATTATAAGTGCATTTTTAATTTTTATGAAATATAAAGGTTTTAAATTAACAAATTAGAAGAATTGATTGATTAGCATTTATAAATTGAATTTTATAATTATAAAGTGCATTTTTTAATTTTTTTTTAAAAGGTTTGCTAAATTAATTATTAAAGAAATTCAATTAATTAAGGAGTTAAATATTTTATTCAGCGTTTTATAAAGTTTATAAAGTATTCTATGACTTTTAATTTAAGTGTTTTAAAAAGTTTCTAAATCGGGTTTTAAAGATTTCCTTAATTGTTTTAAATAAGGGTATAAATAATTTCCATCATTAAGGGTATTTTAGTAATTTCACTAAAACCATTTGGGCCTATAAATACCCCTTAAATTAAATTTTTTTTCTAATTTTAATTCGTCATTTATGTTTTAGGATTTTACAAAGAAACGAGATAAAAAGTTCGAAAACCCAAAACCGAAAACATTAACCCTGCTGTCAGACCTCTTTCCACGACTCACACCAGACTGAACAACTAATTTGGTTAGTCTCTATTTCTGTGGAAAAATTTAGAAATTCGGTGTTCAGTTCGGAGCTTAAAATTTCGGTCAAAAACTGAACACCAAATTTCAGATTTTTTAACCCAACAACCAGTTATGTATTAAGGCCCATAGTCCAGAACTCCAAACCCTAAAAAAATAACCCTAACCATCTCACAGTCTCACCCGCCATTCTCTCTGTCCCTCCCCTATCTCTTTGTCTTTCACTTTGAAGCCAAAAAAAAAAAACCCTAAAATTCTCCTCTCAATCTCTCACACTCTCACCTTCTCACTTTCGCCTCTAACTTTCACACTTTCGCAGTTTCACTCCCTCTCATTTCACTTTCTCGTCGTCTTCGTTTCTTAAAGAGGTACGTTTTGCTCATATATGTAGTTTTAAATCAATTGGATGATGATGAATTTGTTAGTTGTTTATTATCTGTGAAAAATGTTTAGTTGTTGATGAAATTGTTAGCATTATGATCTATTTTTAGTGTTGTCGAAATTGTTGTTTGATGAATTGCGAATTACGGAGTTTTTTTATTGATTATTTTGTAGAATTTGCGTTCCGACGTGTTTTTGGATTGGAATTTGATTCATTTCGTGTCATTATGCCATTTGATTTTTTTGTTTATCAGATTTATGGAACTAGTTCAATGTTTCAACAATTATCAACTGATAAAGGTAAATCAGTCAACTGATAGGATTATTAATTGTTGATGGTTTGTGTTTGCGAAATCATCACTAGTACAAAAATCCACTTTTGCTGCGGTTTTTTTAGGGGTATTTGTTTACTTTTTAGGGGTATTCAATTATCATCACCCATACATTTTACTTGTTTAGTTATTAGATTATGTCCACATCAGTTTATTCAAATCAGCAATCACCAGTTTTGAGTGTGAATTGCTCTAGTTTCACATACCAATTGTTGATACAAATTATAAGTCAAAGTCAGCAACGAGCAATTAAGTAAACAAATGATATTTTATAGTACTTAGATGTAGGTACAATGTCTGTAAACTATTTATAGAAAATAAATTAATCTTTTGATTCTGTTCCACTATTTTCGGATGACACCAGACAACGTCAACCAAACTTGACACCTGCAGACTTCAACCAAATTTGTTGACAGTATTCAAGTAGGGTTGACCAGCTTCAACCTTTTGAATGTGTCCCTAAACAATCGGCATAATTTGGTGGTGCTTATTAACTGTTGGTAGAAGAAATTGTAAATTCCTTAGGATGTTATCCAATTGATTTTTCTAACTGAAATTCTCTTTTTTCTTCTTTGAGGTGATGATGTATTGATGTTTGGCATCCATCTTAAACCCGAAGATGTGGTTTGGACTCTTGATTACTTGAAAGTCTTATAGTCTTTTGTCTGATAGACATTTTATTTGGACTAATAATATAATCTGCTCCAATATCTCATCATGATCACCCAAATTATGTTATTAACTTAGTATTTTAATTTAAGGGATAAATTAATTAAAAAATAGAATATTTTTTAAGTAAAATAGTTATTTTATTTTAATATTTACACATTTATTTCATGTTCACAAATTCCCCCTCGAGACTATGTCACATACACAGTTTTATATTTTCCTCGTGACATGGCGTCAATTCACTTTGACTTGAAAATCGTTTTTTGATTTTTTTTAGACCACCTAAAAATTCACAATATCAAGTGTTTTGATGGTGAGTATACCTTTATTCATTTGACTTGGAAGTCATAAGCTTTTTTGTTATTATATGCAATATGTATTTTTTTTTTTTTTTGGAAATTAAATTTTATTACCAAGAACAACAAATGAACCACCATAGCCAAGGCCTACAACCAAACAAGCACCAAATTTGCAAAAGCATCAAAATGATTCAAAGCCACCTTCTACGACTCCCAAACCAACAACCATCGCAGCGACTTAGGACTACAAACAAATAAGCATCTCTATACAAAATGGAAAATCAGCCTCTAAACATCGACAAGAAAATCTAAAACACAACTTCTCTAAAGATAGTCTAGTATCTACAAATATCATTAAACACCATAGCATTCCTTGGAGCCAAACGCTGTATAACATTCAGTAAAGAGCTGAGCCAACCATTTGCTTTACACTTCTTCTACTGCTAGCTTTTTTTTAACTAAAAAGATCTCCTTAGTCAGCTATAAAGGCAGCCTCCTCACCTGCAAATATTCAATGCTTTGGTCCATATAGCAATAGAATAGGTATATTTAAAGAATAGATGATTAAAAATTATGTTGTTATGGGGGCACTTGGTATTGCAGCGTGGAACCATAATAATTTTGTCCCTCATCATTAGCCTATTGCTCAAGCAAGCCATGTGATAAAAACACTACTAGAGGTAGCAGGATTTTGCAAATAACCCTACTCCACTCTCCCTGCTAACCTGGGCATAATTAGCTTATACACCCTTTGAGACTTCATTTCCCCTGATGCTCCATAGCCCCAACCTCCTACTGCATCAATAACAACCCTATACATAAGGAGGTTCCTTAAAACCCAAGAGCAATTACTAGGTAAGGAGCATCCCAACAATTATATCCTTGAACAATAATGTAACCCATTTAACCTATAAAGTATCGACTTTAGAGCCAAGTCCCACAACAATTTAGCAATGGCTATTGTATTACATTCAACAAGTGACAAACATGCACCCACCACTCACTTTGGGTAAACAAACCTGCTTCCAAGCTACAGGACTTTTCCTAGAAGGAATGGCAACCACCAAACCACAAATAGCCTAAACTTTGGCTCAATATCCTTTAATTTAACACTTTCTTGGGCAGAACAAAACTGACCCAATAACTTTGAATACCAAACATTACACTCTTCACAACTAAAATCTACCGCATAAAACAAATGCTTAGCAATCCACCCTGAGTTCTAGCTGTTACTTTATAATAAGAGGTCTGCATTGAGATATAGTGAGCTTCTTAAAGAAAGAGGCACTCCAAGATATTTAAAAGGAATGGACCCTATAGAGATGCCCAGCATACTCACCAAAAGATCCTTTGTCTCATTAGCTACCCCACTAAGATAATTCTCACTTTTATCAAGGTTAGCAGTTAAACCAAAAGCTTGAGAAAACTTAGTGAAGGCCTAAAATAGGAGCCTCAAAGATTTAACATCAGGTTTAGCAAATAGAAGCAAATCATCAGCAAACATAGGTGAGTCAGCCCCAATTTCTCACATGTAGGGTGGAAATTAAAGTCAGCACACTATGCAGCTGAGCAGTCACCTGACAGATACTCCATTCTAATAGCAAATAGAAGGTGGAACAAGATCTCCTTGTCTGAGGCCATCTTATCAGCAAGAGGACAGAAGGAATCCATTCAGCAAGAAAGAAAGCAAACTGTGGAAACACAGTTCATGATCCATTGCAAAACAATCTGGATGGAAAACCAGATCTCGCATCATATCATCTAGAAAGTTCCATTCAATTGAGTCATAGGCCTTTCTAAGTGTCAACCTGATCTTAACCATACATCTAGGAGTAATATTGTTCTACTACCCTAATAGTTCAGTTGGCCAATACATGTTATCACTAAATTTTCCCCAGAATAGATCCAGCTTGAGCAGCATCAACAACTTCACCAGTACCCCAGGAAGTCTATTAGTTAAAATTATGGAAATAATTTATACAATACTGTACTACACAATACGCCTAAACTCTTTAGCAATAGAAGGTTGAGGGACTTTTGGGACAAGAGTAAAGTAGTACAATTCCATTGCTTAACCATTATCCCTGTAACAAAAAAAAAAAAAAAAAATACAAACAACCTCATATATATCCTATTTAACAAAATCCCAAGCTTTCTTGAAAAACTATTTAAACCATCAATGCCTGGAGCTTTATTATCAACAATACTTTCAATAACAACATCAATTTCTTTATGAAAAACTGGAGCAATAAGAGAGGAGAAAGCCTCAGAACTGAGCATTTTTCCATCTCTCATAACAAGACTATCAATCCAAGGTAAGTATCAGCAGCAGCCCCCATTAACGTCTGATAGATAGTATAAATTCCTGCTCAACCGGCCAGGGTGTTTCATCAACTCATCCTGCTCTGGTGAAATAAATTCAATTATATTCCTACTTTGCCTCTTCTTACAATATTAAGAAAAACTTTGGTGTTGTTATCCCTAAGTTTAACCCAATTGATCTTAGCCTTCTATTTGTAGATTCTCTCTTGATAATAAGCCATTTTCTCAATTCTGCACTCCAATTTGCTCCTATGACAAAGTCCAGCTCTCCTGAACATTATTGCTCAATTGCTCTTGCACATTAGCCAAGTAGTCTTGAGCTCCTAAATTTTATGCTTAACATTCTGAAACTGATCGATGTGTGTTCAACTACTTCAACCCTTGCTTCACAGTTTTCAACTTATACAAACATTCAGTATAGGATTACCATCGTAACCAGAATCCCAGGCTTGACCAACAATGCTAAGAAAATCAACATGATAGCAGACAATTAGAAATCTAAAAGCCCTTCGCCTATCATGAGGGGCTTAGAACATCAACAATAAAGGACTATACCAGAAAAGAAGAAGGAAAATAAAAGGCTTCCACATTGCTATACAGATCCACCCACTTCTGACTCACCATCCCCATTCAATCCCCACCATATCTTGTTCCCCACGAGCTTTATGGACCAAGAAAAATAAGACCTCTTACTCTTCAAAGCTAAACCCTTCCTATGTCCTTCGATGAATTAAAATACCAATATAATTAGGATTAATTATGGAATAATATTACTTTGCTAAAAAAAAATCATATAGGCCATATGATTGGACTTACAATATTATTAACTTAATCCTATGAGGTCACACAAAGAGTGAAGATTGGACTTTAATAATAAAGCCCATTAATAATGATATTTAGGTTTTTAACTGAGTTATTGATGGTTATTAAGATAACCATTAATTGAGAAAAGTCAGGATAGCAAAAATAACGATTTTCAGTTTTCACTTAAAAACTCAAAAACCTAAAAGTACATTTTTCCCTCCCATCAAAGTAAGAGATTTATCTCTTCCGTACTAGCATAAGTGGGTTCCAATTTGTTTGCTCATGGACTAATTAGAGGAAGCAACATCTGAGGCTCTATTTCCTGTTCTAGTGGAAATTCAAGGATGCATCAAAGGTTTTTTTTTTTTTTTTTGATGAATAGGATTTAAAGAGAGTCTAAAGGAGATTGAAATAGAGTCACTAACCCCATTTATATTTTTAGGGTTTTATTCATTTTTGGGCCTTAAGCCCTTGATATAATTTATGCTTTTATACGGTTTGGTGTACGGTTTGGAGTTCGGTTTCTAGTTCTCCGCACCAACTCCAAACCGAACACCGAATTTTTAAAAAATTTCGCTCCAAACCGCACCAGAATTATAAAATGACCGAACCATAATTTAAAAATGGTTTGGTGCGGTATGGTTTTCGGTTTTAAACCGAATTAGTTTCACCCCTAATCTACATACAGTATCAGACAAATGTATGAATCATTTTGCAACTTATTGTGATAGAGACAAAAATCATACGAACTCCTGTTGTAGCTAATCTCCATCATGTAGCTATTAAACCTCTTATACCATTTCTAGGGGACGTCTTTAGTCCATATAAGGGCTTCTTCTACTTGTACACATAGTCTTCCTTTTTAGGACCTTGAAAGCCATTTGGCTGAGTCATATAAATATCTTCCTCCAACTCTCCATGTAAAAAACATGTTTTCACATCTACCTGTTCAAGCTTAAGATTCTGAAGTGCAACCATTTCTAGTAACACCCTGATGGAAGTGTGTCTGAGCGCAAGTGAAAAAATCTCATTGTAGTCCACTCCCTCTCTCTAATGAATCCCTCTTGCTACAACTCGCGCCTTGAATTTTATACCCTCAGCAGGTGAGATCCCTTCCTTATTCTTGAAAACCCATTTGCAAGTTATAACCTTCCTCCCCGAAGGCCGTTGTACCAGATCCCAAGTCTTGTTCTTTTGAAGTGACTCCCTCTCATGTCCTATTGCAACAAGCCATCTGGTAGAATTCGTACTGGTAACAGCTTCTTTATAGGTGGATGGCTCATATGGATCTACTTCCTCGACAACCTATAGTGCATAGGCTAACATATTATTATATCCACTACAAGAAAAAGGTCAATCTGCGATGGAATTCTTGAGACAGACATTGAATTCCGCCTCAAAAATCCAGTTTTTCCGACGAAACTAAAATCCGTCGCAAATTCGCGACAGAGTTAAATTCGTCGTAATTTTGCGTCTGATTTTAGACGTTTCTGACGGAATTTTAAGAAGATTCAATTTAAAAAATAAATAAATTGCAACGGAATTCATTTCCGTCGAAAATGTCATTTAAAAAAAAAAAAAAAATCTTAAACCTAGTTGTATATCTCTTTCACTACCTTCATTTTACATTCTCTTTCTCTTCTTTTACTTATTCCTCCTTTTCTCTTCCTCCTCTATCTTCTTCTGTCAGTCTGTCTTATTATTTTTTTCCTCTTTTATTCCTCCACCTTCCTCCTTTCTTCCTCCACCTTCCTTACGCCTTTCTTTACTTGTTTCTCTTTCTGTTTTAGTTTTGTTGGTTTTTTTTTTTATCTATATTATATTCAAAATTGAAGAAAAAATCAAAAAGGCTAAAGATCTTGTTTTTTAGGTAAAATTTGACCATGAAAACCCTATGGTCAAATTTGACCAAAAAAGTCTTAGATGGTAGTTATTAAGGTATGTATTAATTAATTTTTGGTTTATTTTGTATTGTTTTATGTTAGTCTTAATGGTTGGTTCGAATATTTTTGGGATTTAGTTCGAATTTTTGGGGTATGTGGTTCGAATTATCGGGGGTTTTGGTTTGAATTTTTAGGTTTGTGCTTCAAACTTTTAGGGGTTTTTTTTTTTGGCTTTTTTTCTTCGAATTTATAGGGTTTTTGATTGGAATTTTTGTTCGAATTTTTTGTGGTAGTTTTTTGTTCGAGTTTTAAGGTGTTTTCCTTCGATTTTTTGGGATTTGATTGGAATTTTTAGGGTCTTTTGGTTCGAATTGTGGTGGTTTTCTGGGTTGTTGTTTGTAGATCTGGGTCAAGTCAGGTAAGTGAATAGAGTGAGTCAGGGTGAATGGGTGGTTGGGTTTGGGTTGTGGAATGTCATCTTGGTGGGTGGATGGGTGGGTCTAGGTCAGGTTAAGTGGGTGAGTGGGGTGGGTTTGGGTCAGGTTAGGTGGGTGGTTAGTTATTTCGGTTCGGTTAAAACGCCGTTTGACGGGTTTAGGTTAGGGTTAGATTTGGGTATGGTGTGGTGAGTGGGTGGGTCGTGTGTGGGTGAGTGACTGGAGTGGTCGGTCTAGGTGGAGTTGGGTTGTTATGGGTGTGGACAATGGTGGTGGGGTGGCCTAGTGCCGCCTCACTACTAGTTTTATTTTTTAATTTTATGATGGTGATTTGACAGAATCTCCGTCGTAATTTCTTGACCAATTTCGGTCCGTCAGAAATTTATAATGGAAATTCCGTCAGAAAATTAGTTTTGACTTTTTCAAATAATTCTATTGCATATACCGTCGGTAACTTGTTTCCGACGGAAATTCCGAGGCAAATTGCTTATTTTGCAACGTACTGATTTTCCGATGAACTATTTGCGACGTATTTCCGTTGGAAATGTGATTTTCGACGGATTTGGGCCTTTTTAAGATTGAATTTCTTCATCGGAAATTGGCTATTTTCTTGTAGTGATCCATATCTTTTGGGGGAACAATTCGACCTTCTAAATCGATCATGAGCCAAACTCTACTGATGAACACCAATGGAGATGATGATGGTCCAGCATCATCTTTCACATGAAGTGGTTCATTACTCTCCTCAAGAGTAACTTGCTCCTCCACCTGTTTCTCAACACTACCATTTTTTGATACAATAACTGATATCACAGTAGGGTTAAACATAGAATTTTCGTCAAAGACTACATTTCTACTAAGTATAACTCTGTTCTCAGATAGAGACCAGATTGTATACCCTTTAACCCCATCCCCATAGCCTACAAATACTCTCTGTTTTGCTCTTGGTTCTAATTTAGCCTCATTAACAATTATGATAAACTGTACAACCCAAAAGCTCTCAAAATTGAATAATATACAGGCTTATCAGACCACACTTCATAAGGTATTTTCATTTAAATACTAGTGTGAGGTCCACGATTTACAAGAAAACATGATGTAGTGATCGCTTCCGCCCAATACTTTCAAGACAAGTCAGCATGAGAAAGCATACATCTAGCTCTCTCCCGAAGAGTCAGATTCATGCGTTATGCTAGACCATTCTTTTTTGGTGTATCTCTGACTTTGCGATGCGTTGCTATGACTTCATCCTTACTGAACTCATTGAACTCAGACAGACAGAACTCAGACCATTATCAATTCACAACCTTTTTATCTTCCTCCTAGTTTGATTTTCCATTAACGCAGTCCACTGCTTGAAGTTCTTGAAAGCTTAACTTTTATGCTTCATCTTAACTACCTATGTCATCCTTAAGTAATCATCACTGAATGAAACAAAATGTCTATTGCCTGCATTAGATTATTCAACACGGGATGACCCCCAACAATCTAAGTGGATGTAATTAAGTGTACCTTTTGTTCTATGAATAGATTTTGGAAACTCGGTACGATGTAATTTACCAAAAACATAGTGTTCACAGAATTCAAGGTCTTTTACCTTGTGGCCACACGAAAGATCTACCTTTGACGAAATTTGCATCCCTTTTTCACTCATATGACCAAGTCTCATATGCCATAGCTTAGTCATATTATCCTCATGAAATTCTGATGATGCAACAGCAGCAAACCCATATAACGTAGAAACCTGCAATAATTACAAAGTACCACGTTTAACCCCTTTTAGAATCACATTTGAACCCTTGGAGACATATAGTGCTCCACCTTCTTTAAAAATGAAACCCTTAGTGTCTAAGAGACTTAGGGGGTGTTTGGTATAGATTTCGGATGAGAAATGGAATGGAAACAAATTACAAGTGGAAAGGGTAATATTAAGTGTTAGCTTTATAATTTGTTTGGTATAACTAAGGAATTGGAAAGGAAACAAAATAAAAGGGAAAGGATTTTGTTACCATAGGGTTGGGAAGGGTAACAAAGTGGGGGTAATTGTTACCCTTAGGTAATGGATTGTGTTACTAAGATCTCATATCAAACAATAGGTAATGAAAATTGTTACTTGATTCCATTTCCTACACTCAAAATTAACATACCAAACATGTTCTTAATTAGATCAGATTCTTCGACATGGATGGAATTTGTATAACATTGTTCAAAGTGCAGAACATACCATTATGTGTCCATATTTTAATTCATTCAATACCAACCGCCTTGCAAATAGCACTGTTAGCCATAAAAACATTTCCACCATCTACCTGCTCATAAGTTATAAACCACTCCCTACGCATACATATATGATAAGAAGCTTCTAAATCAATAACCCATACATCACTTTGATGTGTTTGGTCATTTGCGGCAAGAGCAAGATCCTCTTCAGAATTGGTGCTTTCTTTTGCTACAACAACAGAACCAGATTTATCTTACTGCTTCTTTTTCTTTGGACAATCATTTTCTGACGTCCCTATGTTGTATAGTAATTACAGACATCATAGGTTTAGAGCCCTTAGAATTAGATTTCTTAGACTTCTTTTTCTTCAAATTTCCAGAACCCTTACTCCCACTAGCTACTAGCCCAACTGCCTGATTATCTATAATTGTGCCAGTCACCTTATGTGTAATACCCCGTATTTTTAGGTATTTTATAAATTTAATTTAATAATTATAAAGTGCATTTTTAATTTTTTTATGAAATATAAAGGTTTAGTAAATTAACAAATTAGAAGAATTTGATTGATTAGCATTTTATAAATTGAATTTTATAATTATAAAGTGCATTTTTTAATTTTTTTTTAAAAAGGTTTGCTAAATTAATTAATTAAAGAAATTCAATTAATTAAGGAGTTAAAATATTTATTTCAGCGTTTTATAAAGTTTATAAAGTATTCTATGACTTTTAATTTAAGTGTTTTAAAAAGTTTCTAAATCGGGTTTTAAAAGATTTCCTTAATTGTTTTAAAATAAGGGTATAAAATAATTTCCATCATTAAGGGTATTTTAGTAATTTCACTAAAACCAATTTTGGGCCTATAAATACCCCTTAAATTAAATTTTTTTTCTAATTTTAATTCGTCATTTATGTTTTAGGATTTTACAAAGAAACGAGATAAAAAAGTTCGAAAACCTCAAAACCGAAAACATTAACCCTGCTTGTCAGACCTCTTTCCACGACTCACACCAGACTGAACAACTAATTTGGTTAGGTCTCTATTTCTGTGGAAAAATTTAGAAATTCGGTGTTCAGTTCGGAGCTTAAAATTTCGGTCAAAAACTGAACACCAAATTTCAGAATTTTTAAGCCCAACAACCAGTTATGTATTAAGGCCCAATAGTCCAGAACTCCAAACCCTAAAAAAATAACCCTAACACTCTCACAGTCTCACCCGCCTATCTCTCTGTCCCTCCCCTATCTCTTTGTCTTTCACTTTGAAGCCAAAAAAAAAAACCCTAAAAATTCTCCTCTCAATCTCTCACACTCTCACCTTCTCACTTTCGCCTCTAACTTTCACACTTTCGCAGTTTCACTCGCCTCTCAATTTCACTTTAACTCGTCGGTCATTCGTTAATCAATTAAAGAGGTACGTTTTGCTCATATATGTAGTTTTAAATCAATTGGATGATGATGAATTTGTTAGTTGTTTATTATCTGTGAAAAATGTTTAGTTGTTGATGAAATATGTTAGCATTATGATCTATTTTTAGTGTTGTCTGAAATTGTTGTTTGATGAATTGCGAATTACGGAGTTTTTTATTGATTATTTTTGTAGAAGTTGCGTTTCGACTGTTTTTGGATTGGAATTTGATTCATTTCGTGTCATTATGCCATTTGATGTTTGTTTATCAGATTTATGGAACTAGTTCAATGTTCAACAATTATCAACTGATAAAGGTTAAATCATGCAACTGATAGGATTATTAATTGTTGATGGTTTGTGTTTGCGAAATCATGCACTAGTACAAAAATCCACTTTTGCTGCGGTTTTTTTAGGGGTATTTGTTGTACTTTTTAGGGGTATTCAATTATCATCACCCATACATTTTACTTGTTTAGTTATTAGATTATGTCCACATCAGTTTATTCAAATCAGCAATCACTCAGTTTTGAGTGTGAATTGCTCTAGTTTCACATACCAATTGTTGATACAAAATTATAAGTCAAAGTCAGCAACGAGCAATTAAGTAAACAAATGATATTTTATTAGTACTTAGATGTAGGTACAATGTCTGTAAACTATTTATAGAAAATAAATTAAATCTTTTGATTCTGTTCCACTATTTTCGGATGACACCAGACAACGTCAACCAAACTTGACACCTGCAGACGTCAACCAAATTTGGTTGACAGTATTCAAGTGAGGGTTGACCAGCTTCAACCTTTTGAATGTGTCCCTAAACAATCGGCATAATTTGGTGGTGCTTATTAACTGTTGGTAGAGAGAAATTGTAAATTCCTTAGGATGTTATTCAATTGATTTTTCTAACTGAAATTCTCTTTTTTCTTCTTTGAGGTGATGATGTATTGATGTTTGGCATCCATCTTAGACCCGAAGATGTGGGTTTGGACTCTTTTGATTACTTGAAAGTCTTATAGTCTTTTTGTCTGATAGACATTTTATTTGGACTAATAATATAATCTGCTCCAATAATCTCATCATGATCGACCCAAATTATGTTATTAACTTAGATATTTAATTTAAGGGATAAATTAATTAAAAAATAGAATATTTTTTAAGTAAAATAGTTAATTTATTTTAATATTTGACACTTTAAATTTTCAGTGTTCACAAATTGCCCCCTCGAGACTATGTCACATACACAGTTTTATATGTTTACTCGTGACATGGCGTCAATTCACTTTGACTTGAAAATCGTTTTTTGATTTTTTTTAGACCACCTAAAAATTCACAATATCAAGTGTTTTGATGGTGAGTATACCTTTATTCATTTGACTTGGAAGTCATAAGCTTTTTTGTTATTATGTATGCATATATGTATTTTTTTTTTTTTTTTTGGAAATTAAAAATTTTATTACCAAGAACAAAACAAATGAACCACCAATAGCCAAGGCCTACAACCAAACAAAGCACCAAATTTGCAAAAGCATCAAAATGATTCAAGAGCCACCTTCTACGACTCCCAAACCAACAACCATCTGCAGCGACTTAGGACTACAAACAAATAAGCATCTCTATACAAAAATGGAAAATCAGCCTCTAAACATCGACAAGAAAATCTAAACAACACTTCTCTAAAGATAGTCTTAGTATCTTTACAAATATCATTAAACACCATAGCATTCCTTTGGAGCCAAACGCTGTATAAGCATTCAGTAAAGAGCATGAGCCAAACCATTTGCTTTACACTTCTTCTACTGCTAGCTTTTTTTTAACTAAAAAGATCTCCTTAGTCAGCTATAAAGGCAGCCTCCTCACCTGCAAAATATTCAATGCTTTGGTCCATATAGCAATAGAATAGGTATATTTAAAGAATAGATGATTAACAAAAATATAAGTATGTTGTTATAGAGAGGGCACTTGGTATTGCAGCGTGGAAACCATATAATAATTTTGTCCCTCATCATTAGCCTATTGCTCAAAGCAAGCCATGTGATAAAAACACTACTAGAGGTAGCAGGATTGTTGCAAATAACCCTACTCCACTCTACCCTGCTAACCTGAGGCATAATTAGCTTATACAACCTTTGAGACTTCATTTTCCCCTGATGCTCCATAGCCCCAACCTCCTACTGCATCAATAACAACCCTATACATAAGGAGGTTCCTTAAAACCCAAGAGCAATTACTAGGTATAGGAGCATCCCAACAATTATATCTCTTGAACTAATAAATGTGTACCCATTTAACCTATAAAGTATCGACTTTATGAGCCAAGTCCCACAACAATTTAGCAATGGCTATTGTATTACATTCAACAAGTGACAAAACATGCCACCCACCACTCACTTTGGGTAAACAAACCTGCTTCCAAGCTACAGGACTTTTCCTAGAAGGAATGGCAACCCAAACCACAAATAGGCTCTAAACTTTGGCTCAATATCCTTTAATTTAACACTTTCTTGGGCAGAACAAAAATCTGAGCCCAATAACTTTGAATACCAAACATTACACTCTTCACCAACTAAAATCTACCGGCATAAAACAAATGCTTAGCAATCCACCCTTGAGTTCTAGCTGTTACTTTATTAATAAGAGGTCTGCATTGAGATATAGTGAGCTTCTTAGAAGAAAGAGGCACTCCAAGATATTTAAAAGGAATGGACCCTATAGAGATGCCCAGCATACTCACCAAAAGATCCTTTGTCTCATTAGCTACCCCACTAAGATAATTCTCACTTTTATCAAGGTTAGCAGTTAAACCAAAAGCTTGAGAAAACTTAGTGAAGGCCTAAAATAGGAGCCTCAAAGATTTAACATCAGGTTTAGCAAATAGAAGCAAATCATCAGCAAACATGAGGTGAGTCAGCCCCAATTTCTCACATGTAGGGTGGAAATTAAAGTCAGGCACACTATGCAGCTGAGCAAGTCACCTGGACAGATACTCCATTCTAATAGCAAATAGAAAGGTGGACACAAGATCTCCTTGTCTGAGGCCTATCTTATCAGCAAGAGGGACAGAAGGAATTCCATTCAGCAAGAAAGAAAAGCAAACTGTGGAAACACAGTTCATGATCCATTGCACAAATCTGGATGGAAAACCAAGATCTCGCATCATATCATCTAGAAAGTTCCATTCAATTGAGTCATAGGCCTTTCTAAGGTCAACCTGATCTTAACCATACATCTAGGAGTAATATTGTTCTGAGCATAACCCCTAATAAGTTCAGTGGCCAATAACATGTTATCACTAATATTTCTCCCCAGAATAGATCCAGCTTGAGCAGCATCAACAACTTCACCAGTAACCCCAGGAAGTCTATTAGTTAAAATTATGGAAATAATCTTATACAATACTGTACTACAAGCAATACGCCTAAACTCTTTAGCATAAGAAGGTTGAGGGACTTTTGGGACAAGAGTAATAGTAGTACAATTCCATTGCTTAACCATTATCCCTGTAACAAAAAAAAAAAAAAAAATACTAAACAACCTCATATATATCCTATTTAACAAAATCCCAAGCTTTCTTGAAAAAGAAGCTATTTAAACCATCAATGCCTGGAGCTTTATTATCAACAATACTTTCAATAACAACATCAATTTCTTTATGAAGAAACTGGAGCAATAAGAGAGGAGAAAGCCTCAGAACTGAGCATTTTTCCATCTCTCATAACAAGACTATCAATCCAAGGTAAAGTATCAGCAGCAGACCCCATTAACGTCTGATAGATAAGTATAAATTCCTGCTCAACCTGGCCAGGTGTTTTCATCAACTCATCCTGCTCTGTGTAAATAAATTCAATTATATTCCTACTTTGCCTCTTCTTTACAATATTAAAGAAAAACTTTGGTGTTGTTATCCCTAAGTTTAACCCAATTGATCTTAGCCTTCTATTTGTAGATTCTCTCTTGAATAATAAGCCATTTTCTCAAATTCTGCACTCCAATTTGCTCCTATGACAAAGTCCAGCTTCCTGAACATTATTGCTCAATTGCTCTTGCACATTAGCCAAGTAGTCTTGAGCATCCTAAATTTTATGCTTAACATTCTGAAACTGATCGATGTGTGTTCAACTACTTCAACCCTTGCTTCACAGTTTTCAACTTATACAAAACATTCAGTATAGGATTACCATCGTAACCAGAATCCCAGGCTTGACCAACAATGCTAAGAAAATCAACATGATTAGCAAGACAATTAGGAAATCTAAAAGGCCTTCGCCTATCATGAGGGGCTTAGAAAACATCAAACAATAAAGGACTATGACCAGAAAGAGAAGAAGGAAAATAAAAGGCTTCCACATTGCTATACAGATCCACCCACTTCTGACTCACCAGTCCCCATTCAATCCCACACCATATCTTGTTCCCATCACGAGCTTTATTGGACCAAGAAAAATAAGACCTCTTACTCTTCAAAGCTAAACCCTTCCTATGTCCTTCGATGAATTAGAAATTACCAAATATAATTAGGATTTAATTATGGAAATAATATTTACTTGCTAAAGAAAAAATATGATTAGTAGGCCAATATGATTGGACTTACAACTATTATTAACTTAATCCTATGAGGTCACACAAAGAGTGAGAGATTGGACTTTAATAATGAAAGCCCAGTAATAATGTATTTTAGGTTTTTACTGAGTTATTGATGGTTATATAAGATAACCATTAATTGAGAAAAGTCAGGATAGCAAAAATAACAGATTTTCAGTTTTCACGTAAAAACTCAAAAACCTAAAAGTTACTATTTTTCCCTCCCATCAAAAGTAAGAGATTTATCTCTTCCGTACTAGCATAAGTGGGTTCCAATTTGTTGCTCATGGACTAATTAGAGGAGCAACATCTGAGGCTCTATTTCCTGTTCTTAGTGGAAATTCAAGGATGCATCAAAGGTTGTTGTTCCTAAACTTTATTATGTTATACGTATTAATAAATGCAAACAGTTTTGTTTAGATGGTAAGAAATTGTTTCTTGAAATTCCGCTAAAATCATCTAAAGTTCTAACAGTGGTATCAATTTGCTTGTTGTATTTTATTAATATGCTCATAATTTAATGTGATTTTGATTCAATTAGGAAGTGGAATTAATTATGAATAAATTCTCATGTTTATATTATTGCCAAAATTGTGATGTGCGATAGGTATGTATATCTATTTTTTGTGGAAAAGTTTTTTACCTTATTGACTTAAAGCTTTTTATCATGTTCGATGTTAGATTTGATGACTAGTATGGCCCAAAGTAAGTTAGAAAATACGATCTATGTATCGTTATGTATTTTTGTATCTCAAATACGGTCTGCGAACCGTTAAGTATTGTTTGTAATTCAAGACTTACAGTTTTAATTTTAATTATTCATGTAAATGCTTGTTATAAAAAAAGTGTAAATGACGAAGCAACCATGAAGAGCTCAAGAGGAAGTCCATGAAGATTAGATCTTTAGGATAAGGGCCATACTAGATGATATTTGCTTTAAATTATGCATTGATAATTTTAAATGCATTTTTTTGCTTAAGTTTTTTCGAAGTATGGTTTTATATGCTATATGTTCACTTTACATGTAAACCATATTTATAAACTTAAACCCCCCAAATGTAATATTGAGTTTAATTGTTTTTCCAAACAACACCTATAAAGCCTTAGATAATGAGGAATAGGTTTGCCAAACCAGGGTGTCACTCATAATTCTGGATATAGTAGGGTAGGTGTAGGAAACTTACATGTTAATGTTTGGTTTGACTGAACAAAATCATCAAAAAGGAAAGTTTTGGATTTTGAATCTAGGAGATAAGAATTAGTAAAGAGTTGTTAATTAAACTTATCTACCAAGAATTGTAATTAGTTATAATTAGTAAAAGTGTACTTACCTTAACTACAATATTTTAAAGGCAGGGCAAAAGTCCGTTTGAATGTAGTGGGAGGGGGTCTTGGTGATATTCTTTATTCAAAGGGGGAATTTGATTTTGTATATAGAATTGTAGTTAATTGAAGTTTGTTTAATTGCTATTTTTTTTAAACATCATTTATTGAATCTTGCTTTATTATTATTATTATTTGTTCTAGTCATCATGTCTAGTAACAACAACAATGCTGCTGGTTTTAATTTGCGCTATGTACTTGAAAAAGAGAAATTGAATGTAACCAATTTTTTGGAATGGGAAATTGCTGTAAAAATTGTTCTTAGAGCTGAAGGAAGAGAGAATGTTCTTGACCATCCACTTCCTACGAACCCTTGCCAGAGACTGCTGCTAATAATGATTGAAGGGTTAGGCAAACCTAAGAGGCCAACTCTGTGCAAGTAACATGTATGATGCTTGCTTGCATGGAACCTGAGTTCCAAAACTGTTTTGGTAACATAGAGGCGTACTCCATAATGTAGCAACTTAAAATTATGTTTCACAAAAATGCTAGATTGGATAGGTTTGAAGCTAATTGTAAGCTATTGGAATGCAAGTTGGAAAAAGGGAAACCCGTCGGTTGACATATTTTGAATATGATTGGACATTTTAAGATCATGGAAAAAGTGGGTTTTCCTTATCCCAATGAGCTGGCAATTGATATTTTAGAGTTGCATGGTATGCTTGTTCAGGCTGAGAGTAATTTGCCCAAAACTGAACATAAGGATGTTCTAATGGTTTGGAAGGGTAAACAATTCAAGAAGAAATGAGTTCCTAAAAAGAACAAGAAGGGCAAAAAGCTTTTCCCACTACAGGTGCTTCAAAGAAGCCAAAGGCCACTCCTAAGGCTATAATTTCTGCACTACATGAGTGCTTCCATTGCCACAAGATTGGCCACCGAAAGAGGAACTGCCCCACCTATCTGGAGGAGAAGAAGAATGGTACTTTGAATTCAGGTATATATGTTATAGAAGTTAATTTAGCTACGACTGCTTCTTGGGTATTTGATACTGGTTGTGGTTCTCACATTATTTGTAATGTGCAGGGTCTCAAAAGAAGTAGAAGCTTCAGCAAAAGTGAAGTTGATATTCGAGTAGGCAATGGAGCACGAGTTGCTGCTTTCGCTACAAGAGATTATAGTTTACATTTGCCTTCTGGTTTAATATTAGAACTTAACAATTGTTATTATGTTCCAGTTATCACCAAAAACATAGTTTTAGTCCCGATTTTGGATTCGGAAGGATTTTCATATAATATTAAGAATAATAGTTGCTCTGCTTATTTTAATGATATGTTCTATGATTCTGCTAAATTATCAAATGGTTTATATATATGTTCTTGACTTACAAACTCACATCTATAACATAGTCAACAAGAAGCACAAAACAAATGAATCGAACCCTACTTATCAATGGCATTGTCGATTTGGCCACTTAAGCTCAAAACGCATGGAGAAACTTCATAAAGATGGACTTCTCAAATCATTTGATTTTGAATCTTTTGATGTATGTAAATTTTGTTTATTGGGAAAAATGACAAAGTCACCTTTTCCTGGTTCAAGTGAAAGGGCCAATGATCTTTTAGCACTCATATATACTGATGTATGTGGACCTATGAGTTCATTAGCTAGAGGAGGGTATAGTTACTTCATAACTTTTACCGACGATGTGAGCAGATTTGGATATGTTTACCTCATGCGACATAAGTCAGAGTCCTATGAAAAATTCAAGGAATTCCAAAATGAAGTAGAGAACCAACTTCGAAAGAAAATTAAGGCATTGTGATCCGATCGTGGTGGAGAATACTTATACATTGAGTTCACTGGTCATTTGAAAAATTGTGGAATTCTCTCACAGTTGACTGCACCAGGGACACCACAACTAAATGGAGCCTCTGAAAGAAGGAATGGAACTCTATTAGATATGCTTCGACCTATGATGAGTCTTGCTGATCTTCCCATTTCATTCAAGGGTTTTGCGCTTGAGACAACGACATTCACACTTAACAGAGCACCTTCCACAGCACTAGAAAAGACACCATATAAATTATGGACGGGAAAGGTTCCGAAGATGTCTTTCCTCAAGATTTGGGGTTATGAAGTGTTTGTTGCTCGTAATGGTAATTTTCTTGAAAAAGAGTTCATTTCTTGGAAAACAAGTGGGAGTAGTGTATATCTCGAAGAAGTTCGAGATGAGAAACAATTAAGTGAGATTAACACCTCGTCAGAGGCGGTACAACATGAAAATGCTATGGAGGCAGTACACTCAGTTGGCACAGCTTCTACTGCCACCTTACATGACGTTAGTCCATGTGAGATCACTCAACCTAATGAGGTAGATACTTCATCTGTTGTTCCCCTACGTAGGTCTACTAGGACCATAATTCCTTCAAAAAGATATACTGATTTCCTTTTTACTGAAAGTTCTGAAATAACAATGTTAGAATCAGAAGAACCTGCTAGCTACAAAGATGATTTGAAAGGAAAAGACTCCGAAAAATGGCTCGAAGCCATGAAATCTGAAATGGATTCTATGTGTAAAAATCTAGTATGGGACTTGGTTGACTTACCTTATGGGGTAATTAACACCCATTGAATACAAGTGGATTTATAAACTAAAAATAGACAAGGACGGAAACATTTATGTTTTCAAAGCTAGGTTAGTGGCAAAAGGTTTCAAACAAGTTCATGGTATTGACTATGATGAAACTTTTTCGCCAGTAGCCATGCTAATGTCCATTAGGATTATTCTTGTGATTGCTACTTCTTATGACTATTAAATATGGTAAATGAATCTTAACACTACTTTCTTGAATAGGTTCTTGAAAAAGGATGTGTACATGACACAACCTCAAGGTTTTGAAGATCAAGAAAATCCAAGAAAGGTGCAAGCTTAAGAAGTCTATTTATGGGCTGAAGCAAGCATCAAGGAGTTGGAATCTCATATTTGATGAGTCAGTCAAAGAGTTTGGCTTTCTCAGAAATGAAGAGAAACCATGTGTTTACAAGAAGTTAAGTGGGAGTAGAATTACTTTTCTAGCCTTGTATGTGGATGACATACTTCTCATTGGATATGATATAACCATGCTTGAGTCAGTCAAGGAATGGCTTAAAAGATTTTTCTTTATGAAAGACCTAGAAGAGGCAGAGTACATTTTGGGAATAAAAATCTATAGAGATAGATCGAAAAAGCTTATTTGACTTAGTCAAGAGACTTATGTTGATAAGGTTCTTGCTAGATTCAGATTGGAAATCTCCCAAAGAGGCTTTATACCCATGCATCATGACTTAACGCTTGCCAAGCCCCAGTGTCCATCAAGTCCTGATGAGATCAAGCGGATGAGTAATGTTCCTGATACTTCTGCTATAGGATCCATCATGTATGCTATGATGTGCAACATAACAGATGTTGCATCTGCTATGAGTATATGTAGTAGATATCAGTCAAATCTAGGAGACGCGCACTAGATGGAAGCTAAAAATATTCTTAAGTACTTACGAAGAACTAAAGAAAATTTCTTTGTTTATGGTGGAGAGAATGAGTTGGTTGTTACTAGATACACCGTTGCGAGCTTCGTAAGTGACAATGACGATTACTAATCCCAGTCTGGTTTCATATTTTGTCTCAATGGAGGAGTGGTGAGCTGGAAGAGTTCTAAGAAGAGTACAATCACAGATTCTCACTACAACAAAATGGCCAAAGGCATCACATATAAGAGACCGTTGGTCAACTCTAACAAGTTTCTTAGACTAAGAAACCTGACTAAGGTATAAAAAGGTCTCTTTAATCCTTATAAAAGACTTGTTATTTGAAAACAGGTCTCTTTGATTTTATTATTACAATAGTGCTAAGTGGATGGGGCTATACCAAAGAACAAAGACACTATGCTTCGAAGTTACACGGTTTTAGTAGATTTTTTTCTATAAAAATTTAAAATAGAAATAAAATGTTATACTGTGTATTTTGCATTTCCAATTTTCATCACTCTTTCATTACTAATCACGCTTCGTTCACTGTCCTCAAATCTCATCCCTCATATTAAAAAAATCCACCTCAACCCTCAACTTTATGCTCACCATTCTCATATCTCATTATCCAGCATCATCATCTTCCACCACTCTAAACTCTCAATTACTCATCTTATCTTCACTCTCGTTAACACAGTTTGAGTTACGCAAAAGCTACCCCATTCGTACCCCTAAAACCGAAAATCTTCAAACCCAAACCCCTAAATCGAAAATCCTAACTCTCGAAATCCAAATACCCTATTTTGAAACTCTGCGCAAAAGCTAGGGTTCGAATTGTTCAAATTCAAAGCAAAAACAATCAAGGGTAACTAGATTTAGGTTTTTAATTTTTATTTTGAATTCTGTTTATGTTAATTGATTCATTTACATTGTTAGACGATCTATTTGTTGAAGTCAATTTCGATGCTTTTGTAGGCTTAATTACTTCTCAAATCAATTTCTGATGCCGATTTGGGTGAATGCTTAGATTTAAGACAGACTTTGCTGGGCTTGGATAATCTAGTGTTAATGTCGTTTTCTTATTCTATTTTTGTGATGGAAACTAGAATTTTAAGAAAATCTATATTTTTTTTTTTTAAAATAAAGTTTCAAATAATAATTTTGGGTTGAGGCTTGAGGAGATGGAATTTAGTAATAATTTAACCTACGGTAAAAAAATATTGAATCAAATCTTTTACTTTTGATTATGGGATAAAATTTAATTTTTTCTGGGTTTTAATTGAATTAGATTGATGTTGTTGCACGTTTTCCTGTTTAATTCCTTTCATTATATCGATTTTGACTTGATAATCATCATTACTTGAAGATTTAATGGGATAAGGTTTTACGAGATGTCTTTGGCGTTACAAAATTATTGTTATTTTATGGAAGTTTAATAGATTTTTTGGTGGTTAAAATTCAATAACAGATGAATAATTCTTGAATAATGTTTCAATGTTGGTATAATAGCTTCATGGTTAATTTTTGTTAATTAGGAAAAGTTTATTTAATCAGTAATACAATCGGTGTTTTGATATGAGTAATAGCTCGAACAATTTTGATACTGTTGGAAATTTCATATGAGTTTGCACTTTTGATTTTTTTTTTTTTTTTTTTTGCTTCCTTGTGCTTTCTAGGCACCCACTTAATCTCAAATTCAATCTCAAGCCATCAACCATGTGGATTAATTTGAAGACCTTGAATATTTTTATTATTTTATTGAGCATTCTGAAAATTTAATTGATTTGTATCTACCTTTGTTAATGTTATGTGCGGAATAAAATTCATCCATATTGATCCGTCTTTCAAATTTTATTTTACTTAAGTTTTTTGATGCTAAAATATAAAAATCATTTGCAAAAAGGTATTTTGGTACAACATAATGGGCAATAAATAGGGCCCAATGTTATACCAATATTTTTTTAAATGTAGGTGAGACCAAAGAGACCGGTTAATTATAAACTTAGGTTTCTTTGTTTGTGTTAGGAAAGAACTCTGTTTTGTTTAAAAACCGGTCTCTTAGCCTAATTTAAGAGATCGGACTACAAAACCGATTTCTAACCCTAAGAGATGTGCTCGATATAGTCCGGTTGTGTTACGGTCTCTTAGGCTTTTTTTGACCGGTCTCTTTGAATAATTTTGTTGTAGTGTCTACAACAGAGGCTGAGTATATTGCAGCAACGAATGCAGCAAAAGAGGCTATTTGGATTAAAAAGTTCATCATTGAGCTTGGTGTGGTTTCGAGGGTTAAGAATGGCATTACGTTATTTTGTGACAGCAACGGTGCCATTGCTCAATCAAACGAACCTAGGTCACATAAAAATTCTAAGCATGTACTCAAAAAATTCCATCTTATTCGAGAGATCGTTGGAAGAGGGGATGTAAGGGTAAGCAAGGTTCATACTGAGGATAATGTAGCATATCCACTGACTAAACCGCTTGCTCTACCTAAGCAAGAAAGTCATACTAGGTCTATGGGGCTTAGGCATATGGAAGATTGGTTTTAATTTGTTTACTTCATGTTTACATTTGTAAAGACAATTGTTATGGTGTTTATCAATTTATAAGAAATTTTTTTCTCTTATTTAATCATGGTTTAGTATTAAGTAAAATGTCCAAATAATTTGGGATTTCTAATAGGATTATCAAAAACGTTTTGATAATGGGACTCTATAAAGTGAACGGAAATCACATCTTATAGAAAGTCCCTAGTCAAAATCACTACAATGGGCATAAGTGATTTATTTTTAGACTAGTATAAAATTAATTAATAGTTTAGTTGCATGGGCTATGGGAACATAAGGATGTTTAATTAATTAAATGGATGTATGGTACATTGAGACTTGACCTATCTTTCAAAAAAAAAAAAAAAATTGAAGTTTTATATTTAGTGGATTCCTTAAACATGAGTATGTCTTAATGACCACAAGGTAATTAGCTTGACCTTGACATTGTCAAACGCCGTGCCATAAAAGGAGGCCATAAAGATAATGATCAGGTGAGTTAAGAATTGAGTGGGAATTATGGTCATTCAAGAGTGGGTAAGTCCTCCAATCTAATAGGAATGGTATCTGGGCCTCTTGATGAGTGAGAACTGAAAATTAGCATGGCCATGCAGAATGATTTTAAAGAGTTAAACCTTATTTTAGCGGTTCGAACTCAACAATCAAGGAACACAATTTGAGAATGACTAAGTATTGTCAATTTAGGCATTAAGAGACTTGAAGAATTTATAATTGCACACTTGATCTCGAACAAGTGGGAGATTGAAGGAAATGTCCTTCGATGAATTGGCAATTACTAGATATAATTAGGATTTAATTATACAAATAATAATTAAGTTAAGCTAGATAATCATATTTACTTGCTAGAGAATAATAAATATGACTAGTACGCCAACATGATTAGGCTTACAACTATTATTAACTTAACCCTATGAGGTCACACAAAGAGTGAGAGATTAGACTTTAATAATAAAAGCCCAGTAATAATGTATTTTAGGTTTTTATTGAGTTAATGATGGTTATATAAGATAACCATAAATTGAGAAAAGTCAGGATAACAGAAATAACAAAATTTTCAGTTTTCACCTAAAAATTCAAAAACCTAAAAGTTACTGTTTTTCCCTCCCATCAAAAGTAAGAGATTTATCTCTTCCGTACTAGCATACGTGGGTTCCAAAATGTTTCTCGTGGACTAATTAGAGGAGCAACATCTGAGGCTCTATTTACTGTTCTTCGTCGAAATTCAAGCACGCATCAAAGGTTGTTCCTAAACTTTATTATGTTATACGTATTAATAAATGCAAAAGGTCATGTTTAGATGTTAAGAAATTGTTTCTTGAAATTCCGCTAAAATCATCTAAAGTACTAACACTATCCACCATAAATTGTTGAAAATCCTTCGTTACATACTAACTCACCTTAGTACCATTAATTCTATCCTCTTGAGATAGCACAGAGTTATAATCTCCAGCCCCTAATCATGGATGAGAAGAAATATCTAAATCCAACAGATCTCCACAACCCAACCTTAATAGGCACTGTATGCAGACCATATACTACTGTGAGTAACAATTGATCCTGCAAATTCTTTGAACTGACCCTACAATGGATAAATTGTTCATGGAAAGCAATTATATCGAAAGTAACCTCATCACCTTGCCATCCTATCTAAATCCTACCTTTCCCAGAATAGCTAGACCATACAACCTTACTATTTGATACCTTTTAACCAAGTACTACGAACTTTACTATCAAATATATCCATTTCTCTCACCTCATAAGTGGGACTTTGGTCTAACTCAATTGTCTTGGGTTGCAAAACATGTAACTTATTCGGAACATATTGTCTCAATTGCGACACATGAAAAAATCTATGCCCTTTACTCAGTTCCATGGGTAAGGCTAGCTGATAAGCTTCCCCTCCAATTATTCTTTGTAAAACCTCATATGGTCCAATGTAATTTGGACTTAACTTTCCTTTCTTCCGGAACCTCATAACACCTTTCATTGGTGATAATTTCAGTAACACCTTGTTGCCAACTTCAAACTCAACTTCCCTAGGTTTTTGATCTGCATAGCGTTTCTGCCTATCTCGTGCCATTTGAATGTTCGCTTGTATTACTCTCACTTTGTTGGTAGTCTCCTCAATCAACTGAGGTCCTAGAATTACTATGTCACTTATGTCGCTCCAACATAAGGGACTTCTACACTTCCTTCCATACAACGCCTCAAAAGGTGCCATGCCAATACTTGCATGGTAACTGTTATTGTACGAGACTTCGATCAAATCCAAACTATCTTTCCAATACCCTTGGAAATCCATCACACAAGCTCTTAACATGTCCTCTAATGTACATATAGTCCTTTTTGTTTGACCATCGGTTATTGGATGGAAAGTAGTACTCATCTTCATTGTAGTACAAAAATTCTCCTAAACACTTTTCCAGAATCTTGAAAGAAACCTGGAGTCTCTCTTTGACACAATGTAATTTGGAACTCCATGTAGTCTCACAACATGCTTTATGTAAGCCTTCAAAAGTTTCCCCATTTTACAAGTCTCCTTCATCGGTATAAGCACTGAGGATTTAGTAAGCCTATCCATCTATCACAACCCGTATTGTATCATCGTTGTTCTTCGACTTTGGAAAACAAGTGATAAAATCCATCGAGATGCAATTCCATTTCCATCCTAGGATCTCGAGTGGTTGCACTTTTCTTTGTGGCCTTATATGTTCAAATTTCACTTTTTGACATGTAAGACACTTGCTCACAAATTCAGCTACCTTCCTTTGCATTCTAGGACAACAATACACCTTTTTCATATCTTTATATAATCTGTCACCTCCAGGATGGATCGAGTATGGTGTATTATGACCTTCCCCCATGATCTTCCTTTTCAACTCCTCACATTTCTACGGTACACACTACCTTCCTTTATACCTTAAACTCCTATCTTCATGAATTTTTAAATCTGTTGCCTTTCATGCCTTCAATTTCTCCTTTATTCTATCTAACTTCACGTCTTCATCCTGGTTCTCCTATATCTCCTAGATGACCGTTGGTCGGATGCTAAGGTCACAACGAATTCCTTCCAATGTTTCCTCTTTCACTATTTCCAAGTTCACCTTCTGCATTTCTCTACATAGTTTGTCTGCAACGACTAGAAAGTTTACTGCATGTTTAGTTTTAGGACTTAGAGTATTCGCTACCACATTCACATTTCCTTTATGTTATTGTATGTCTAAGTCATAATACTTAATTAACTCAAGCCATCTGCTTTGACGCATATTCAGATCTTTTTGAGTGAAAAATATTTCAAGCTCTTGTGATCAATATTGATATTACACTTTACCCCATAAAAATTTTGTCACCAAATTTTCAACGCAATCACGATCATTGCTGGCTCTAGATCGCGAGTGGGATATTTTACTTCGTATGATTTCAACTGCCTCGATGCGTACTGCAATCACCTTCTTATTTCCATAAGAACACACCCCAAACATTTTTAGAAGCATCATTATACACATCGTAAGAACCACTCTCATCTTATAAAGTTAACACCTATCCATCCAAAATTCACACTTCTAGAATTCGGAATACAACATATTTTCCCTAAGCATCGACAAAACAGTCCTTACATGTTCTACTTTCTCTTCATTACCTTTCGATCACACCAAAATATCATTGATGAACACGGTCACAAACTTGTCCAAAAACCGCTAAAAAACCCTATTCATCAAATCCATGAAAATCGTTGGCGCATTAGTCAACCCCAATGGCATCACAGTGAGCTCATATGCCCATACCTCATACGAAAAGTCATTTTCGGTATGTCCTCGTCACCAAATCTTAATTGATGGTATCTTGACCTCGAATCGATTTTCTAAACACGATTTCCCCATTCAATTGATCAAACAGGTCATCGGTTCTTGGCAAAGGATACTTGTTCTTGATCGTCACCTTATTCAACTCCCTATAATAGACACACAACCTCATACTCCCATCTTTCTTCATTACGAACAATACTGATGCTCCCCAAGGCGACTTACTAGGCCTAATTTAACCCTTCTCCAGTATGGTTCTTTAAGATCGATCATTTCCACAGGAGCCACCCTATATGGTTCCTCAAAAATGGGTGTGGTTCCCGACATTAAGTTTATAGTGTAATGGATATCTCATTTAGGCGACATTCCCGTAATATACTCCAGAAATACATCCAGAAATTTCATCACTACCTCGATATCCTCCGGCTTAGAAGACACAAAATAACCCACATCCCTCACACTAAAGAAGTAAATTGGAAAGTCGCTATTTTCGTACCTAGCAAACCTCATCATCGACACTACCTTATCGTGCTTCACTTTTCCCGTCTTCTAATAGCTTATTTCCTTACCCTTCTTACTGACGAGATTTTCTCTATTTCGCTCATGATTTCAATCTTTATACTCACTCAGCCAATCCAACCCTAGACTAATTTCCACTTCACGTAACTAAAAATCAATCAGGTTAGCTAAACTCTACCCATCAATTACAAGCGGAGCATCCAAGTACTTCTTCGAAGCTTTCCCTACTTGTCTTGACGTTACTATAGGCATATCTATTATATCTACTTTTCCTAAACAATAAATAATGTTTGCAAACCTTAATAGGCACGAAAGAACGCACTGCACCCAAACCAAATAAAACTCTAACATGAATAGAATGAATAGAGAAATTTCTAGTAAACACACCTTCATTAACGTTGAGCTTTCTGGTGCTAGGCGCCATAGCTTGACCTTCTCCATTCCCCTTACCACTCATGTTTCCATTCTGCTGTTGTGATCTCCCTCTTATGTTTCTTTGGAGACCTCTTTGCGGCCCTTCTACAGAATTACCCTTGAATTGACCTCCTTGAGTTTCCTTTCTCTTAATTTTTGAGAAGCATTCGTACCCCCGATGCCCTAACTTATTGCATAAGTGATAGGTAACCAGATTCCTCTCACAATCCTTTCCTGGGTGGTTATTAGGACACTTCTTGCCGAAATAAACTCTACCTTTCCGGCTTGCAGACTGCCCCTTGAAACCATTGATGTTCTCAGACTCACCAAAATTCTCCGTGCTCCCTTGAATATTTGTATTGATGTGAGGTTTCTTAGATTCATTATGACTGCCATGATAATTAGAGCTTCCTCCACCATCCTTCCTTTACTCCTTTAATATATCATTCCTCTTTTTCTCTAAATCACAGAGGTGTGCAGCTCCCCCATAAAGCTCGTCGAGCGTCTCAAACACGTGCTTAGCTATTTGCAACTAAAACTCTGTAGAAAGACCTCTTGCAGCCAACTCTTGAGCTACGTCGGCTAATTGCCTCACGACCTCATTAAGAGAATCACTATCTCTTTAAGACATTCTCCTTCTCTTAAAGTGAAAAGACTTACTTATCAAGACACGGTCTAACCCCATAATAAACAACATACTAAAGGAATGACTTGAGCATTCAACAAATCATAACTTCAAATCAACGTCTAAGGAAATTGCTTTCCCTAAAGTCGATTGCTGCACTTTATCTTGATTGCTTTCACAACCATTAGTCAAAATAAAAGCGTATATTATAAAAAATTTCACTTGAATTACCACTTATGCTAATGGAACATCATAAAGAAACAACTTGCTTTATTCAGCTCAAAGAAGAGCTTAGCACACTTAACTCATATTAAAGGTCTAAAGAAACAAGGTTGGCCAACTTATCCTCAACAAAAAGAGGATAATTGAAGAAGTTTAAACATCCTTAGCTCATAACTTCAAGTAAAACTCTAAAGCATCTGGGATTCTATCATAACATGACCCTTAAACATTAGCATTATCATGCCCACCAAAAGGAGCACATATTTCTCATCATTAACATCTACTTTTAGTTCATTCTTATCGTCCTCCATTTTAAAGTTATATACTAAATCAATAAATAGTAACAACAATAAGATATGGATCCTCAATCTCAAAACATGATTTATCCCCTTACCCATGGCCCGAAGAAATTGAACTCAACTCTTCCTCAACCATAGTAGCTCTATATTGAGTACTAGGAACATGGAAATGAGATGACATGGTGTAAAACTAGGATTAGAATTGGTAAATGCTTGCTCCTTGTAAAAGAGGTGTTCCTCTAGATATCCTACACCTAGCATAATTTGAAATCACTCCCTTTAAACAAAACTCATCGAACATGGCCTTTTATCTCCTATTAAGGCTATGGATTAGTAAGCAACTCACATTTAAGGTTGATACACGATCAGGCTGGTCAAACACCTTCTTACCAAGTGCTTGATTCATGTAGGACCAATAAAACGAATCTTCCTAATATATTGAAACAGTTCCTCATTATCTTCCTTTTCCCAAGTCCCTATTTATGTATCCTTACTTGGAAAAACGATTACCATCCCTCCAAAAGCACATACCTAGAATCTAGAAAACAACCCTTCCCAAAGTATAAAACAGACGGTTTTACAAAAGGAAAAGTTCGGTGGTTAACAAACAATCTTGCTATTCATAGCTTGCCACAACATAAACAACAATCAATCAAAGCACTTAATAAATGCATGAAAGAAAAAATAAAATCTATCCTACATGCCAAAACTTCCTACCCAAACTGACCACATGTTATTAAAGCAATAACACATACAAACTTACCTTAATTACTTGCATACCTTCACATATGAACAAACAAAACTTTTTTATTTTCAAAGTTTCATATTTTTGGAAACTACTATTTTTAGAAACTTTCCATTTTTAGTAACCTTATAAGATTCGAAATTTCCTTTTTATTCGAAAATTTCCTAAAAAGGAAAATATTAAATTAATTATTAACTAATTAATAAAACAATAAATAAATAATCACCAAAATAATTTATGAAAAGAGAAACTTTTATTCTTAAGACTCTTTCCCAAAAATGAAACCTTAGGGTACCCCAAAATAATTAAATAAATTATTTTTATTTTCGAAAAACAAGGCTCTGAAACCACTTTATAACACCCTAAAAATTCCTTTCTTTTAAAAATATAATTTCTCACCTATTTAACTACTAAAGTAAGAATTACCAAAGTATTACCGACATCATAATAACGGCTAAGGCAATTATGAAGTTACTACAGCGGAAGACTCCTACTTTTCAAAACAATTAAAGTCACATCTAAAACCAATCAAACGTTTAAATAAAACCTTACAACTTGGATCCAATGATCGGTCCTTAAAAACCAACTTAATTTAAACTTGACAAACACACGTTAGTCCAACATAACGACAATAATCAATAATTATTATAAATATTAAAGCATATGCAACTAAAAGAGAGAACTAAGAAAACTAAACAAGAACACTCTTCGCTCAATCCCAACATGATTTGAGTATGCCCTGCAGTACCTGTAGCTCTTTCTTTATTTCAGTCTACTACTCGCCATCAAAATGGGTCATCATAGGGCCAAGACAAAGTCAAGGCCATGCACACCAAAACACGTAAGCAGTAAAGCTAAGTCCTTAAATACAAAGAACTATGCAACACACTAACATGAACAAACCTAGGCAAGAGCATGCAAATAAACACACAACTTACCTTTCAAGTACCATTACCTGTGACACTAGACTCAATTTTCTTAAATTAATTAACTTATGATTAATTTAGATTTCGCATCGAACGGGTTTCCTCCTATAACAATCGCCCATTGGGCACCAACTTGGGAGCAACTCTAAGAAAGTATTACCTATGCCACATGAAGTGACGGAATTCAGGCTCATTTATTAGAATAAGAAGAACAATGACTTGTAACCTGATTAGAAGTCATAGATTACTATTCCTATAACTCCCCCATTGTTCACGTTACATGAAACATTCATAACAAACGTAGCAAAATGAACACCGAATTCGTTATTTTGATTAACGTGATCGTATTATTTACTTGTCAATTCTTCATTAATTAAACCTTCCTTCATCCACACATAAACTATGAGTGGATTAACTTTCCTTTCTTAATCACACATTAAACTGTGAGTGGATTAATTTTATTTTCTCAATAAATAGTCCTTCCTAATAATCATGTGAGTAAAATTCACAAAATAAATATCCTTCTTTGAATAACATGATAGTAAATGGCAAGTAATTATTTACTTGATTTCTATTTTTATAAACATGACAATCAATTCTCCTTGTTTACTTTAATATCATGGTTTCCATAATTAAACCCTACAATAATTTCCATAGATATAACATAATCTCATAACTTCAATAATCAATTAACATCATTTCTATAATATTGACATGATTAAAACCTTCTAAAAATACGAATATTCATGTCATCATGCATAAATGACCTTTGTCAACAATTAACATGTCATGAAGATCAAATAACGCTTCGTAACTATTTCAAGAATTCTAACATTGATCATGACTTAATAAAGGACATGAACAACTCCTAAACACGGTACTATGCATATGTTTGTTCCTTGTACTTACACTAGTGGAAAAAAAACCTTTATTCTGCGGTCATTTGCCTACCTTTGCTTCGCTTTTTGACCGCAGCATATGCTAGAGAAGCAAAAGAGTAAAACCTTTATGTTGCGGTACATAATTATGTACCTTGTTTAACGATAGTAATGAAACGCGAGGTATTTCTGTAAGTCTTCAAAACGGTATGATGGCGGAAAGAATTTTGATCCAAACATTAATTGGTCGTGTATTAGCAGACGATATATATATGGGTTCATGGTGTATCGCCACCTGAAATCAAGATATCGGAGTTGGACTTGTAAAACGATTCAAATACAACTACTAGAATTCACCAAATTGAAGTCTCCTACAAAACAAGGTTCATAAACCAATTAAAATCCCCCTTAACTAAAACTTACGGCAATATTAAACTACTTAAAAGTGCTCAAAAATTATTTAGAACACCTATTATATCACCTCTAACAATTCCATAAATTACCCAATTAATTCCTTTTTGAAAACATTTAATTTTCATGATTTTGCTAAAATTACGGCAATATAATATGGTTTAAAAAACTTTCTAAAATCACTTAAACTTCATGATTTGAATATAAAACATCATAACAATGTCATATGCTCATTATACAATAGGTTCATGCATTACAATCATAAACTCATAAATTTTTACATGATCATAAACTCTTAAATAACACTTTTCATTTTATAATAAATTTACAGCAATATTAAATTCTTTAAAAACCATATTCAAATCATTTAAACTCCATGATTTAAGCTTGAAACATTATAACTAGAACATATAATCATCATATGATAGTTTTATGCATTAAAAACATTTATTGAATAATTTTAGCATGAAACTAATATTACTACTATTTTTATTCGTACTTTTAAAATAAAATTACAACTTTATTGTTCTACTTTAAAACCTTTAATATTATTTAAACTTTATAAAATTATCATAAATCATCATAAGAATAAACTATGATCATAATATAACAATTTAGAACATTTAAAATCATAAAACCTAATAATTCATACATCTTTTACAAACCCCAAAATTGATTTTATGAACATACTTTTTATAGCCTAATCCTTAATAATTAACATAATTATAATTATCAAAACATGATTATAAATCTCAAACATGATATAAAGGAGAAGAAAAGATTTTTTTTTAAACCTCCCAATAATCCAAAGCAAAGAAAGGAAACGGGCCCGACGGCCGGCGGTGGCTGCTGCCGGCAGCCTGCAGTGGGCGATGGACGAGTGGCTGGCGAAGGTTAGGGTTAGGTTTAGGTTTTTGTATTATTTTCTTTCTCTCTTTTTTTCCCTCCAAAACCCTAAAATAATTTTAAGAAGATGAAGATATGACTGTTTTTTTTTTTTTTTGGGTGCTTAATAGTGGTTTTATAGGCCCAAAATCACATTTCATAAAATTATTAAAATAACCTTAATGATGGAAATTACCTTTGTGCCCTTTATTTAAAACAATTAAAGAAACCTCCTTAAAACCTGATTTGGAAACTTTAAAAACACTTCAATAATAAATATTTAAATGTTATAACATACTTTATAAAAATTGTAAGATCTCAAAATAATTTTTTTTGTTGGCTCTTTAATTTCCTTTAAATAATGAATTTATTAAACCTTTATTCTTTCATTAAAATAGTAAAAATGTACTTTATAAATATTTATTTAAATTATACACAATACCTAAAAATACAGGGTATTACAAACAAATCCTCAAATATTGGTATTATCACACTTATCCTTAGACATAATATATTTCTCTGGAGTAAACTCTAGATCATTTTCAATATTTTCCTCAGTATCATCTTTCGAATCTTCTTGGGGATCTTTATCCATATCCTCCTCGGGATCAAGCTTTTCCTCTTATTCTTTCTCAAAGTCAGTCACCAAATCCACGTACACTAGTATTACCGGGTCTAGATCCTCAATCTCATAACGAGGACTATTCTTAAACTCATTATCTAAAGAACCTGAAGTACCTTCACTTTCAGCCATTGCAACATCTCCCTAATTATTAGGAACTTGTGGGGTTGGGGATTTCTCGCCCGAATTAGCCTTCAGAAGCTCCTGCTCCTTATACTTGTAGTCTTCTAAATACCTCTAGTCACAGCCCCATTAACCATAGCTACCCC
The DNA here is from genome assembly GCA_016808085.1 of Suaeda aralocaspica. Lineage (NCBI taxonomy): Eukaryota > Viridiplantae > Streptophyta > Magnoliopsida > Caryophyllales > Amaranthaceae > Suaeda > Suaeda aralocaspica. The sequence goes on from PYUH01001461.1 coordinate 495,275, forward strand.
TCTACTTAGCATAGTTCGGAAACCTTCCAGTCAAGTAAAAGTCATCGAACTTCGCTTTTATCTCCAAGTGTAACACCCTGGAAATTTTGTACCTTTTCTAAGACCGGTTTCCTGTCCTAGCATCTACTAAAAACCCGAAACTTCCAAAAAATTACCGCCACCGTGTGGAAACGGCTAAGGCAATTATCAAAGCTGCTACAGCGGAAGACACTTTTAAAAACAATTCAAAACTACTCAAAGTCAACTTCAAAACCATTAAGTCAAACCATTTGAAAACTCTTACAACTTCGGAACCATAACGACCCTTAAAACCAAATGAAAGTAAACTTGTAAAACAATGTTAGTCCAACATCAAAAGAAATAACATCCACAAACAAAGTTACTAAGAAAACTACTACTACAAAAGCAAGACAAGAACGCTCTGCACTCAATCCCAGCATGATTGACATATGCCCTCCTGAACTTGTTGCTTTCTCTTTATTCAAGACTTACTACCCGCCATCGAAATGGGTCCTCATAGGGCCAAGATCAAAGATAAGGCCAATGTACACAAAAGCACGAAATCAGTAAAGCGGAGTACATAAACACTAAAAGAAAAAAGGCAACACACTACCATGAACCTAGGCAAGAGCAGAAACTTAAACACACAAGCATCTTACCATTCTTCAAACCCTGCAACAAGTGTTAGAATAAAACAACTAATTTACTTAGCTTAATTAATTAACTTTGGAATTCGCATCGAACGGGTTTCCTAATATAAACAATCGACCTATGGGCACCAGTTGGGGAGCAACTCCCAAAAGGTATTACCTATGTCACACTGGGTTACGGATATCCAACGCATTAATAATAAAAATAAAGAGTATAACATCTTGTATCCCAATTAGGAGATAAAAGAACATCAGTCTAGTAACTCCCCCCATTGTTCATACTCAAGGTATATACGTTCCAAGAGTTTTGGTGCGAATCCTCTTTCACTTTACGTAATTATCAGGTTACTTGAAAATGCGAGTAAACAACACACAAACAAATAACCAAACATACAACATAGACATCTAACTTCCTTTTTAAGTAACCTCTTTTAGTGAACACTTGTTTTAAACCTTTTTCTTTAAACTATTCCACACATTAACTGTGAGTGCATAAAACTTCCTTCTATACCACACATTATACTGTGAGTGGCTATAAATAAAGTGAATGGCCACACTTTACTTGAAAACGTGAACCTTGTCACAAATATGCTATAAATATGCAAAATGTTGCTTAACTTTGAGAATAACTCTACTATGCTATACTTCTTGCAAAATATGACTACTTTTATATCCATAAGGACACATAATCAACATGAATTAAATAAAATATACTATTTCCATAAGAGGAATAAACTTGTAGTCATATAGCCAACAAAACTACTAACACATGTAAAACATGTAAACATATAAGAAACTTCTCAACATGCATGAAAGCATACTTGGCTACTAAGCAACCTATAACATGAACATAAACATGTCTTAGCATGATACTACGTCCATGAACCATCCTTTAGTACTTACGTACCTTGTAAAATAACGGTGATTATCCACCACTTCACTAGAACTCGCTTACCCAGAAGCTTCCTACATTAACAAAGTCTTAAACTAATTTAAACCCTCATTTACCAAATTTTCCAGCAGCTTAAACAACCTTTAAAACGTCTTAAAACGTCACACAATGACCTATTAGACACCATTAAACAATACCATGCATTACTCGTAATATATCCTTCTTAAAACATCTTTTATTCACACTTAGAATAAATTTTCAGCATACCTAGATGCTTAAAAACACTTTAAAACACCTTTAAATTTATTATTACCACTTTACTTAATTTTCGGAAACTTGTTTAAGTTTCATAAACCCTCAACATATATTTTATGTCACTTTAGAGAAGTGAACAACAATTTAAAATAATCAAAACTCCATGAAAAACTTTAAAAACAACATAACTCAATCATAAAATGTAATAATTAAATTATATGATCAGTTCATGCTAATTACATACTTTAAAATCCTAATTATTCACTTTATAAAATCAGGACAGCATTAAAAACATGCTTAAAATCACTTTTAAACTTCATGAAACATACTAAAAATCATATGTAATGTTATAGAATTAATATGTGATGATGCTAGCATAATATGAACACTTAAAAATTATTATAACTTGCTTTTATAAAATTTTCAGATTTATTAATTTACTTTAATCTCATTAAAAACCAATCTAAACATCATAAAAACCATAGAAAACATAATAATTTTGATATATTATCATAATACTTTAAAACCAATACATAAAACATAATTAAATTCATTATCATAAAACAAAACCCTAGTTTTCCAAGTTTCATGAACATAATTTATAACTCAAAACTAATACTTAAAACATGATTATAATTACTTAAACATGCTTAAAACATAATTATAAAACATGATCAGAAACTATGAAAAATAAATAAAAGAGGAATAGAAGAATTTTTTTTTTACCCTTGGCGCAAAAACCGAACAAAGGAGAGGGAAAGAGAGGTGGCTCGCCGGTGGTGCTGGCTGGCGAGTGTGGCTGGTGGCAGGGGGTGACGCGGCAGTGGGGCCGCGCGTAGAGGGCGTTTGACGAGTGGGGGACTCGTTCTCCTAACTCTCCTCTTTTGTTTTTGTGTTTATGATTTTAGACAGAGGTTAAAAGTGTGATTTGTGGGTGATTAAGGTTATTTATAGGGTCACTAATCAGAATTTTCTGATTAGTTTAGGGTTTTGAATGGGCTTTGTGGCTTGTTGAATTTGGGCTTGTTTAAAATAATATAAAATACTCATTATTAAAACCCAATAATTTTAAAACTCCGAAAACCCATTAATAAATTCCCGAACACTTTAAAATAATTTAAAACTCTTACAAAACTTTCAAAAACTTGTTGAAATAATTTATGAACCTTTTTTTAAATGTTGAATTCATTTAAACAATTATTAAAACTTATTTATTTAAATAATAAAATACTTAAAATATACTTTATAAATGCGTATTTAATACGTAAAAATCCTTCAAAATACGGGGTATTAGAGTCTACCCCCTGTTAAAGAAGTTTCATCCCGAATTATTGGGTAATATTATGCATGGATATTGACTTAGTGATAACACTTTAAGTGCATTTTTCAGAAACTTTCCTAAACTTTTCCTTTTGGCTGCCGAAAACTTTGGACACTTTTCAACTTTTAACTACTAACTTGAGAACAAAAGCATGAAAATATAACAAAACAGGCTAAGACTTGCATAAACTTGCTATCTTTTAGTAAAAAAAATGCGCGAAATTCCATCGCACTCTACCCCACTTAAAGAAAAAGAGTTACGTCCCCGTAACTCAACTAACCTTGAACAACTCTAGATACTTATTTCTCATTTCATCTTCTGATTCCCAAGTTGCTTCCTCAGAATTATGGTTAGACCAAAAAACTTTCAATATATTGACTCCTTTCCTTCCCGTTTGACGCACTTTGCTATCTAGAATCTTTATTGGTCTTTCCTCATAAGTGAGGCTTTCATCGAGCTCAATCAACCCTGGTTGTAATACATGAGACTTGTCCGGAATATACTTCTTTAATTGTGACACATGAAAAACATTGTGCACTTTGCTCAATTCCATGGATAAGGCTAGCTTATAAGCTACCTTTCCAATCTTTCTAGGATTTCATATGGTCCAATGTATTTTTGACTAAGATTTCCTTTCTTCCAAATCTCATCACTCCTTTCATTGGTGACACCTTCAAAAGTACTTTATCACCAACTTCAAAGGTCACCTCCCTACGTTTCTGATTCGCATAGGTCTGTTACCTATCTTGTGCGTCTAGAATCTTTGCTTGTATCTGCGTTATCTGCATGGTGGTATCTTCTAACAATTGCGGTCCTATGACCACGGTCTCACTTATGTCATTCCATAAGGGACTTCTACACTTCCTTCCATACAACGCCTCGAAAGGTGCCATGCCAATACTAGCATGGTAACTATTGTTGTAGGAAAATTCTATCAAAGCCCAAGCTATCTTCCCAACTTCCTTGGAAATCCATAACATATGCTCTTAACATATCCTCTAAAGTTCGAATAGTCCTTTTTGTTTTCCCATCAGTCGTTGGGTGAAAAGCAGTACTCATCTTCAATGTCGTACCAAATTTCTACTGCACAGTTTTCCAGAATTTTGAAAGAAACCTAGAATCGCTATTTGAAACGATATCCTTCGAAGCACCATGAAGTTTCACTAAATGCTTAATGTAAGCTTTTGCAAGTTGTTCCATACTCCAAGTCTCCTTCATTGGTATAAACACTACAGATTTCGTAAGCCTATCCACAACGACCCATATAGTATCATTATTACTCTTCGTATTCGGCAAACTAATCCCAAAATACAATTCCATTTCCATCCTGGAATATCCAGTGGTTGAATTTCTCCTTGGGGCCATCTATGTTCAAATTTAACTTTCTGGCATGTCAAACACTAACTCACGAATTCAGCAAATTTTCTTTTCATCCTAGGCCACCAATACACCTTCTTCAAGTCTTTATAGAGCTTGTCACCTCCTAGGTGAACAGAATATGGCGTATTGTGCCCTTCTTCCATGATCTTCCTTTTCAATTCCTCACAATTTTGAGGTACACACCACCTACCCTTATACCTTAAGCTCCCATCTTCATGAATTTTGAACTCCATAGCCTTTCCTTGCTCAATTTTGCCCGTATACGGTCTAGCTTCACATTTGGAACTTGATTTTCATGAAATTCCTCAAACATCGTTGGTTGGATACTCAAATTATTAAGCGTTCCTTATAAATCTCCCTCCTTCAATATTTCTAAGTTTAATCTTTCTATATCTTTACATAGTTCATTAGCAACTACCAAAGTATTCACTCCATGCTTTCGCTTTACGGCTTAAAACATCCGCTACCACATTGGCCTTCCCTTCATGGCATCGAATATCTAAGTCATAATCCTTGATCAACTCAAGCCATCTCCTCTGTCTCATGTTTAAATCTTTCTAAGTAAAGAAGTGCTTTAAATTCTTGTGGTCCGCGTATATCCTACACTTTATCCCATACAAGTAATGCCTCCATATATTTAAAGCAAACACGATCGCTGCTAACGCAAGATCATGAGTAGGGTAGTTTGCCTCCTATGGTTTCAATTGTCTTGAAGCATATGCAATCACCTTTCTATGTTGCATTAACACAAATTCCAAACCATTTTTAGAAGCATCACTATACATATCAGAAGAATCACTTCATCTGGCATAGTCAGCACCGGAGCTGTAGTCAAACATTCCTTTAAGGTCTGAAATGCCTCTTCACACTTATCACTCCACTCAAACTTACAGTGTTTCTTCATTAACGACGTCATTGGTTTAGCAATCCTCGAAAAGTCCTTCACAAACCTCCTATAATAACCCGCTAACCCTAAGAAACTCTGTACATATGTTACATTCTTAGGTGTAGGCCACTCCTTTACTGCTTCGATTTGGCTGGATCTAATTCGACTCCCTCTTTACACACGATATGTCCCAAGAATGCTACTTTCTCCAACCAGAACTCACATTTCAAGAACTTAGCATACAATTCATTCTCCTTTAATGTCATCAAAATTTTCCTCAAATGTTCCACATGCTCCTCTTTACTCTTAGAGTACACCAAAATGTCATCAACGAAAACAACCACAAATTTATCCAAGAATCGTTGGAAAATCCTATTCATTATGTTCATGAAAATTGATGGCGCATTAGTTAACCCAAAAGGCATAACAGTGAACTCATAGTGCCCATATCTCGTACGAAAAGACGTTTTCAGTATGTCCTCATTAGCAATTCTCAATTGATTGTATCCTGACCTCAAATCAATCTTTGAAAACACAGTAGCTCCTTTTAATTGATCAAATAAGTCATTAATCCTCGGTAAAGGATACTTATTTTTTCTCGTCACCTTATTCAACTCTCTATAGTCAATACACAACCTCAAACTCCCATCTTTCTTCTTTACAAACAGTACTGGTGCTCCCAAAGGTGAAGCACTAGGTCTAATGTAACCCTTCTCCAACAACTCCTGTAACTGCTCTTTCAACTCACTCATTCCTGCAGGTGCCATCCTGTAGGGTGCTTTGGAAACAGGTGCTGTTCCTGGGACTAAGTCTATGGTAAAGTCAATCTCTAGCTTCGGAGGCATCCCCAAAATCTCTTCCTAAAACACGTCCAGAAAGTCCCTTACTACCTCAATATCTTCGGGTTTAGCGGTCTCAACATGATACACATCCCTCACACTACAAAGGTAAATTGGAAAACCTCTCCTCACAAACCTAGCAAATCTCGTTACTGACACTATTTTGTTGTGTTTTGGCTTTCTTGCCCTCCAATAGCTCACTTCTTACACTTATTGATTAACGAGATCTTTTGTGGCTCGCACAAAATCTCAACTTTATGCTCACTCAACTAATCCATCCCTAAAATCATTTCTCAGTCACCTACAACAAACTCAATTAGGTTAGCCTTAAATTCCACTCACTCAATTTCTATAAGAACATCCAGAAATGTCTTTGAACATTGTACCTCTTCCCCTGATGGTAACACTATTGACATATCTATTGTATCTACCTTTCCTAACTCAGGCTTTAACTTTTCTAAAACCTTAGTGGATACAAAAGAATATGTTGCACCAGAATCAAACAAAACTTTAACAGGAAGAGAATGAACAAAAAAAACTACCAGTAATTACATCTTTAATAGCATCAGCTTCACTTCGAGCCATCACATTCAGCTCTTCAGTATTTGAGGTCTTAGTCTGTCCTCCAATATTCCCACTTCCATTTCTATTTCCGGCTTGAGGCACCACCTTTCCTCCCATATTTCCTTGGAACCCCTTCTGCTTACCCCCAGCTAGATTTCCTCTAAATTGAGAACCTTATCCTTCCTTCCCCTTGTTCTTAGAGAAACACTCATACTCACGGTGTCCAAGTTTGTTACACAACCGACAAGTTATTGGGTTCCCAACACAATCCTTTCCTGGGTGGTTGTTAGGACACTTCTTGCAAAAGTACACACGCCCTCCTTGACTAGCCATCTGAGCTCTATTCCCATTTCCATTAACAGGCTTCCCAAAGTTTCCCCTATTACCTTGAAAATTGTTATTGTAATTAAGACGAGGCTTCTTACCTCCACTACTATTGCGTTGATGGTTAGAGTTCCCACCAAACCCCTTCCTTTTCTCCTTCGAGTCACTATTATTTAACATTTCTTTCTTCTCTTTCTCTAAGTCGTACAAGCATACAACTCTACTATATAACTCATCAAACGTCTCAAACATATAGTACATATAGCACATACATTAATTCCTCGTGTACCTACAGAATTGAACAAACAAAACTCTTTTTCCTTTTGAAATTTCTATTTTATTAAACTTTTTTACTTTTAAAAACCTTTTATTTAAAGTAATTCTAAAATTAGAAACTGCTTTTCCAAAAAAATTCCTAAAAAGGAAATTATAAAACTAATAAGTAATTAATAAAGTAAACAAATAAATAATTAATTACTCCAAGACCTTAAAAAAAAACGTTAAAACGTTTAAGACACTTTCCTAGTAACGAAACGTTTTGGGTACCCAATTTCTTGTAATAAAACGGTTTTATTTCGAAAATTAAGCTCTGGTAACAAATAAATAATTATTTCGTACCTTTTCTAAAACCGGTTTCTTGTCCTAGCATCTACTAAAAACCCGAAATTTCCAGAATATTACCACCACGGTGTGAAAAAGGCTAAGGCAATTATCAAAGCTGCTACAGTGGAAGACACTCTTAAAAACAATTCAAAACTACTCAAAGTCATCTTCAAAACCATTAAGCCAAACCATTTGAAAACTCTTACAACTTCGGAACCATAACGACCCTTAAAACCAAATGATAGTAAACTTGTAAAACAATGTTAGTCCAACATTAAAAGAAATAACATCCACAACCAAAGTTACTAAGAAAACGTGCATATAACAATGTATGCGGCTCAAATCCTCCCGTTAATACAATTCAAGCCTCTACTCTACACATGGTTACAATGGCATGATAAGAAACTATTTGAAGCTAAGTCAAGTTCAAGTCCAAGTTGGCAATTCCCGAAGCATAACTCATCACATGCCCAAATCAATCGAAAACATTTTTAAATAAAATGCGGGGCACAGGGAAGTCACCATTCACAAAGTTTCATCATACATATCATTCAATCAATCAATCAATCAAACCAAAATTAACTACTAAAACCAAAACAAAACTCTAAACTATGAAAGTAGTACATTTTTTTGGTCATATGTAAACTCCTACTTCTAACAAGTAGTACAAACCATATGACTATCCTAAGAAAGAAATAAAAACTACACTAGAAAGAATTAACAACTAAACTAAGAAAGCTATTAAATTACCTCCCCCAAGCCGGACTCAACAGTGTCCTTATGCTTAAGGAATTAAAGTGACAGAGAAGAGAGATGGTGGAGGGGTTTAGGGAGTCATGGGGGTGTAATATGATGTATATAGATAAGAGAATGAAGTTGTGCAAGGATAAGAAAGAGGTGTGGATGATAAATGATATTGCATGTAGCATAGACGGATAGAAATTTGCACATCTCTCACTGTTTCGACCATATCTCACAAAGTATAATTAGGATTAACATAGTTCTTTTTGCATTGGAAAGTAGACTCAAATAGATTTCCAAACGTAGGTTGTACGCCTCATGGAAAGTCCTGGAGAAAAAGTTAAGGCCGTTTAAAAATGTCCCTATGACACTGCCGCGAACAAGTCTATTCGCCGAGTCGAAGGGTATCTCGCCCTTGTGGCGTCCTTCCGCCCGGGTGGGGTTTTTTGCCAAAAAATGCTGAAAATTTTCTAAGTGTTCCAATTTGGGATGCATGCCCTGGTCGATGTAGACAGGGAAGTAGGGATCGTATCCACAGGGAAGCAAGCAATTCTACTAACTCTAAGAAGTTACTCTGCTGTAAGGGGCCTTTGAATTTTGGGTTTTGACTAAATAGTTGACTAATACTAGGAATAAAATCAACAAGGATATAACTCTATAACTAAACCTAGGACGTCGGTTCACCACAGATCAACCAATGAATTGCAACACAATTAATTAACTGATTATTGACTTCCTTAACTAAGGTCCACTAATTCTCTTGAATCTAATCTCCTTCAAAGCTCCTCTAATGGCTCTCGCTCACTTAGACTCATTTTGCCTATTGTCCCTATGATCTAATTGTGGTAATCTTACCTCTCGGCATCGATTTCGACAATATCAAACTAACAATTAAACGTGGCCAGTATTTAACTGAAAGCAATAATAATTGACAACATGAATTCAAGAACATCAACAATCAAATTAACAACTATAAACAAAACATCAAGAACAATCCATAGATCCTCTAGTCCTAGAAAGGAAACTACTCACACATGATAGAATTTAAAGAAACAAAGGAAAATAAAGCTATAAACATAATTAAAACTAACAAATTAACAATAATTAATAAACTAAACATGAAACTAGGGCACAAAAACCAAGAATATAAAGTAAAACTAAATTAACAATTGAAAACATAAACTAGAAACATAATTAAAGAAATAATTGAAAAGGAATTGAAATATAACCTCGATTGAATTGAATTGAATGAGTAGTGTCCTTCACAAGTTAGAGAGAAAACTAGGGCTAAAAACTAGAATTTGAGATATGAAAATTCGTACTTAGGTTTAGAATACAAAAGACTTAAACTAAGGCCCAAAACCGAAGAAACCGCGTGAAAATCCTCCTCGGAGCGGCCCGCCCGGAGGGGTCCGGGCGAACAACCCTTACCCGAGCGCGCTGCTTCTACCCGGGCGGGTGGCACCTTTGCTTCGCTTCTTGATTTCTTTGCTCGTTTTTCTCTTAATTACTTCCTTAATAGCTTCTTTAATACTAATAATCCTTAGTAAAGATTTCCAAATGACTTCAAACTCTTCACTAACTCTTCAAGTGCTTCAAAAGGCTCGGAACTCAATGATAAATCCTCGATTCCTGTAAAATCTTATAAAAAGCACAATAAATACTCGAAATAGCAAAAGTTAGTAGAAATGGCTCAAAAGAGCCACATTAGAGCTAAAAATCAATCGAGATCAGGGGTAAAATATACATCAAATATTAACTCATCAGGCAGCTTCATAAAATTACTTAAAAGCACTTTAAAAGTTTTCTAAATATCATATTTTGATCATAGATTATTATAGTCGTGTCCTAAGATCATCATACAATATTTTGATGCATTAAAAAAATATTATAACTAATTTTTCACGTGTTACTATTTTTATTGGGCATAAACGTGAGTTAATAAAAATTTACAGCTTTATTTATTCATTCAAAACTCCTTAAAACTCATCAAAACATCATAAATCAAGCATAAAACTCTTTTACAATCTAATACCATCATTATTAAGGAAATGTGTCCTCGTCAGATGTGCAATTACTAAATATAATAGGGATTAAATTATGAAGATAATTAGTTCATTTAATTGGGTCGTCATTATACCGTTGCTAGATAGTACTAATGGCCTTTGGACTTGAAAGTCAACCCAAAGCTTAATTAAATGGATCCTATAAGGTCATACAAAATGGTATAGATTGATTGCACAAAAAGCCCATTGTGGGTTTATGTCATAAAACCGACCAATAGGAAAAGAGGAGATTTTACGGGCTTAGCCTAATTATTATCATGTGATTATAAATAATGGAAATTAATTATCTTGATCTATGAGATTAAAAAACTGATAACCTAATATAAAGTCAAAATATTATTAACTCTCTCTTCCTTTTGTACATGTTTTGCATTCCAACAAAGAGGAGTCTTTTACTTCTCGTTCCATATAGCATTGGTGGTAGATCAATTCGTACCTGTGGACTGAATAGAGGAGCAACATTTGAGGCTCTAATCTGTAGTGTTTATAGTGCTAGTATTTACGCTACAAAGGTATGATCTAAACTATTATGCGATCCTTTAATTGTTATGCATGATGATCCTATTTTAGATGTTAATAATGTAATTCTTGGAATTCTGCTAAGTGTATTTAAATTTCTACAGTGGTATCAGAGCGTACTTGCATAATATTATTGGTGATAATAATTTGATTATTTTGAATGCTTGACATATTTATTTTAATCCAATTACGTGGAAGAAAACTAATTATTGTGGTGCAATTATTATGTGTTAATAGAGATTAATATTATTGGAATTAGCTCAATTGATTAATGCTCAATTCATCCTAATTGTGCTCTATATTTCATATCCATGAACCTTAATTCATATTTTTCCCCAAATTTTTTTTCCCTGAAAATAATTCAATATGATTAGAACTATTATTATTTTCGTTAGAATTGTTCGAATTCTTGCTTCGTTCTTCCCATAAATTTTTATTTTGTTTTGGCTGAAAATGTAACACCCTGGAATTTCCTAACTTCTTACTTCTTATTTTTCCGGAAAATATGTTATAATTATTAAGGACTATATTTATTAACACTTCTAAATATGGTAAAACCAAAGTATTACCGCCATCGTGATAATGACTAAGGCATTTATCAAACTACTACAGTGGAAGTCTTAAAACCAAAACAATTAAAAACTAAACTTCAAAACAATCTCAAAGCAAAAATCAACTTTAAACTTATTACACTTCTGAACCATATTAATGGCCTTTAAAAACCAAAAAAGAGTCTTTAGAAATAAACCCACAACCAAAATAAATGTTAGTCATCCATAACCAATAAAATAAAGTAAAGCTATAAAACACAACCAACGCTCTCACCACAGCCCATCATGAAATGACTTATGCCCACTTGTGCCTGCAGCTTTTCTTTTACTAGACAACTACTCACCACAAGTGAGTCATTGTAGGGCCAAGTCCAAGACAAAGCTATGCACAAAAAAAAAAAAAAACAGTCAGCAAAGATGAGTAAAGAACTACTAAAGACTATGCAAACAACAACAAGAAATAAAACATGCACTCAACTAACCTTTGACACCCTTTTATCTGTAGATGGACTCAACTAAATTAATTATTATATTTAAACTTATAAATCCTGCATCGAACGGTTTCCTCCTTAACAATCATCACCATATTGGGCAATAACCTGGGAGCAACTCCAAGAAGGTACTACAATGTCACATGAAGTGACGAATATCCAGCGCATTAAAAATATAAAAGAGTACAATGTCTTGTACTCCAATTAGAAGACATAGATCACTGTTCCATATGACTCCCCCTATTGTTCATACTCAAGGTATATACGTTCCAAGAGTTTTGATGCAACCCCTCTTACACTTTACGTGATTAACCGGTTTAGAAATGTTATGACTCACATACTACATCACATAAAGACATGAATCAAATCAAGCAAGCCAAATTAATTATCTTCAATTTCAGGTAATTCAAAATTAATCTCATGTGTGTCTTTTAATTAAACTGAACTTCCTTTACCACACATTAACTGTGAGTCTCTAATTACTTACATTCTCCTTGACCACACATTAAATTGTGAGTGGCAACATGTCTAAATTAATTGCTCATACCTTCTTTTAATCATGTGAAAAAAGATTTTACAACTACCTTTAATTTCTTTTTGATTAAGTAACTAACCAACTAAAAATAACTTTCTATTGGCCAAATTAATCTGATCATAACATTCCAATCCAAACTTATAAGAATTCATATTACTATTTAACATGTAATGTCAACATACATTACAAACCATGCTTCTAATAAACTTGTCATGCACATAAATACATGATTCAACAGGCATAACAATAATTCTTACAATCAAGGGTCATCCAAGCATGAATTCTAGTTCCAGTGTTTGTCTTTAGTACTTACGTACCTTGTAAAGTAACGGTGCTCCGCCACAACTTCTAGAAGTGGACTAGTTCAAAGTCTCCTACATAAGGAAAAACTGAAACTAAATTAAAACCTTGTTAGCTAAGTTGTACAACAACTATAAACTAACTTCTATATTAGTAACTTGTCCAAAACATTCCTTATATGGCCTCTATTCAATTCCATACTACACTTTACTTTTCTATTGTATGACTACTTGGTTTTCGGGACTTATTTATGCTTTATAAAACCTTAATATAAATTTTATGCCACTTTACAAAAGTGGAAAGCAATATAAAATTACCAAAAGTCCTTGAAAAACTTCGAAAACAACATAAATCAAGTATACACTGTACTACTTAATTTATAAGATACTTTTAAATTCCATACTTTAAAAGCCTAATTATTCACTTTATAAATTCCGGACTGCATGTTAAACATGCTTAAAATCACTTTTAAATTTCATAAAACATACTAAAAATTATATGTAACATCATAGAATTCATATGTGATCATACTAGCATAATATGAACATTTAAAACTTACTTTATCTTGTTGTTATAAAAATTTCACATTTATTTATTAACTTTAAAGTCATGAAAAACTCATAAAAACATCAAAATTTCATGGTAAAACTCTTCTACAATCAACTAACATAATTATGAAACCAATCAATGCTTTAGAACAATTTTTCATAAGCCAAAACATGTTCATAATATTTATTCAATTGAATCTCATGATTATAAATTTTGGACAGCAATTTATTTTATTTTCTAAGCCTTTAAAAATCAATCTAAACTTCATAAAATCATCATAAATTCACATAACAATAATTCATGATCATAATATTGAAGTTTAAGTCATAAAAACTCATAAAAATCAAAACTTTCATAGTTTATAAACCCTAATCTAAAATTTCATGAACAACAAATTAATTCATGCCTTAAAACAAATCATGACTTTATTAAACATGATTAAAACTCAAAAAAAGCATGATTAAACCTAAATATGAACATAAATTTGCAAAATTGAATTAAAACGAAAGAAGGAAATTTTTTCTTTTTGTAAAAGTCCGAAAATACCAGAAGGGGGGGGGGGAGTGGTCGGCGAGTGGCGAGGACAGTGGCCCGGCTGGGCGCGACGGCTCTGGCTGGGCGCAGGTAGGGTCCGGCGAGGCTCGGATCCCAAGAATGAAGGTATTATTTTTTTTTGTTTTTCCGAAACCACAACTGTAGAATTTTTTTTTCTTTTCTCTCTAAATTTTTGGAATCCTAATGACAACTTATGAGCATGAAAATTTGGGTTTTAAAGGATATTTATAGGCCCAAAGTAGGATTTGGAAAGAAGCCCATACTTATCCTAACAAGTGGAAATTACCTTTAGGCCCTTCCCTCAAATAAATTAGGAAACCTTTGAAAATTTTATTTTTAGAAGCCTTTTAAAAATATTTTTAAAACATATAATATTATTTTTGAACACAAATAATTATTTTTAATTAAAACTTATTTATTATTTATTTATTTTATTTATTTTATTATTATCAATTTCTTTTCATTTAATATTCCTATCAGACATATTTTTCAATAAAAATATTATAGTTATACGATTAAAATACAAAAATATTTTCTTAAAATACGTTAAAATGTGGAGTATTACAGTCTACCCCCCTTAAAAGATGTTTCGTCCCGAAACTTTGTGTAGATTAGTGTATGGAATTTTAATAGAGACTACATCTACTTTAAACTTTCTTACTGAAATACTATGTTGTTGTAGACCTTAGACAGTTACTTGACAACTTTTTAGTAGACAAACATAAACTTCTTACTTAAAATTTGTAGAAACTCATAAAAACTTGCAAAATTGAGGGTAAAAACGCGCGAAAAAACAGGTCGCTTTCTACCCCCCTTAAAAATCGAGTTACGTCCCTGTAACTCTACTGCTAACCTGAAATAGGTTTGGATATTTTTCTCTCATCATATCTTCAGCTTCCCAAGTAGCTTCTTCGGTTTCTTCGTTAGACCACAACACCTTCACTATTTTGACACTCTTTCTACGAGTATCTCTGACCTGACTGTCTAGGATTTTAATCGGCCTCTCTTCATAGATAGGTCAAACTTTGGTCTAACTCTATTGTTTCAGGTTGTAACACATGTGACTTGTCTGGCACATACTTTCTTAGTTGAGACACATGAAAGACATTGTGAACCTTACTCAACTCCATTGGTAGCGCTAACTTATAAGCTACCTTTCCAACCCTTTGCAAGATCTCATAGTGTCCTATGTATTTTGGGCTCAATTATTCTTTCTTTCTGAATCTCATCACTCCTTTCATTGGTGATACCTCAAGTAACAACTTATCGCCAACTTCAAACACAACTTCATAGCGTTTTTGATTCGCATAGGACTTTTGTCTATCTTGTGCTGCTTGAATCTTTCCTTGTGTTACTCTAATTTTCTCGGTGGTTTCTTCTATCAATTGACGTCCTAGAATCACAGTCTCACTTATGTCGTTCCAACACAAGGGGCTCCTACACTTCCTTCCATACAAAGCCTCAAAAGGTGCCATGCCAATACTTACATGGTAACTATTGTTGTCTGAAAACTCAATGAGATCTAAGTCATCCTCCCAATTCCTTTAAATGTCAATTACACAAGCCCTTAGCATATCCTCTAACGTTTGTATGGTTCTCTCTGTCTGTCCATCAGTTGCTGGATGGAAAACTGTACTCATTTTCACCGTTGTACCAAAGTTCTCCTGGACACTTTTCCAAAATTTCGAAAGAAACCTAGAAACTTACACAAGCCTTGCAACATGTTTTATGTAATCCTTTGCAAGTTGTTCCATCTTCCAAGTCTCTTTCATGAGTATAAACACGACTCACTTAGTATGTCTATCCACCATTACCCATATGGTATCATTCTAAATTTTCGACTTCGGTAAGCAAGTCACAAAGTCTATTGATATGCAATCCCATTTCTATCCTGGTATTTCAAGTGGTTGGACTTCTCCTTGTCGTCTTTCATGCTCAAATTTGACCTTTTGGCAAGTAAGACATTTACTCACGAATTCAGCCACTTCTCTCTTCATCCTAGGCCACCAATACATCTTCCTTAAATCCTTATACAGTTTGTCGCCTCCAGGATGCACTGAATACGGTGAATTATGACCCTCCTCCATGATTCTCTATTTCAAAGCCTCACATTTTTGTGGTACACACCATCTTCCTTTTTACCTTAAACTTCCATCCTCATGAATCTTAAAATCTATAGGCTTTCCTGCTTTCAACATTTCCTTAATCCTGTCCAATTTCACATCTCCTTCCCAGTTCTTCTTAATTTCCTCAAATATTGTTGGTTGGATACTAAGATTACAAATAATTCCTTCTAACTCTCCCCCCTTCGCTATTTCCAATCTCAATCTTTCTATATCCTTATAGCTCATTAGCAACCATCAAGGTATTCACTTCGTGCTTCGTTTTACGGCTTAAAGCATCTGCTACCACATCGGCATTCCCTTCATGGTATTGGATATCTAGGTCACAATCCTTTATCAACTCAAGCCATTTCCTTTGTCTCATATTTCAATCCTTTTGAGTGAAAAAGTACTTTAAACTCTTGTGGTCTATGTATATTCTACATTTCACCCCATAAAACTAATGTCTCCATATTTTCAAAGCAAAAACTATTGCTGCTAACTCCTGATCATGAGTAGGGTAGCTCACCTCATATGGTTTCAGTTGTCTCAAGGCATAAGCTATCACCTTTCTATTTTGCATTAACACACATCCCAAACCATTTTCAGAAGCATCACTATACACATCAAAAGAGTCACTTCCATCTGGCAAGGTCAGCACTGGAGCTGTAGTCAAACGCTCTTTTAAAGTCTGAAATGCCGCGTCATACTTATTACTCCATTCAAATTTACAGTCTTTCTTCATTAACAAAGCCATGGGTTTAGCAATCCTCGAGAAGTCTTTCACAAACCTCCTATGATAACCTGCTAACCCTAAGAAACTTAGTACATCAGTTACGTTCTTAGGTGTAGGCCACTTCTTAACTACTTCAATTTTAGCTGGATCTACTTCAACTCCCTCTTTAGACACAATATGCCCCAAGAATGCTACTTTCTCCAACCAGATCTCACATTTCAAGAACTTAGCATACAACTCATTCTCCCTTAATGTCATCAAGATTTTCCTTAAATGTTCCATATGTTCTTCCTTACTCTTAGAATACACCAAGATGTCATCAATGAAAACGACCACAAAGTTATCCAAAAACCGTTGGAAAACTCTATTCATTAGATCCATAAGAATTGCTGGCACATTGGTTAACCCGAAAGGCATAACAGTGAACTCATAGTGTCCATACCTAGTGCAAACAGCAGTTTTCGGTATGTCCTCATTAGCAACCCTCAATTGGTGGTATCCAGACCACAAATCAATTTTCGAAAAAATAGTAGCTCCTTGCTATTGATCAAACAAGTCATCAATCCTCAGTAATGGATACTTATTTTTGATTGTCACCTTATTCATCTCTCTATAGTCAATACATAACCTCAAACTCCCATCTTTCGTTTTCACAAACAGTACTGGTGCTCCCCAAGAGGAGGCACTAGGCCTAATGTAACCCTTTTCCAACAACTCTTGCAACTGCTCCTTCAACTCACTCATTTCTACAGGCTCCATCCTATAGGGTGCTTTGGGAATAGGTGTTGTCCTTGGGATTAAGTCTATGGTAAAATTAATTTCATGTTTAGGTGGCATCCCCGGGATCTCCTCTAGAAATACATCAAGAAAGTTCCTTACTACCTCAATATCCTCGGGCTTAGCAGTTTCAACATGATCCATAACTCTCACACTACAAAGGTAAATTGGAAAACCTTTCTTCAAAAACCTAGAAAACCACATTACTAACACTATTTTGTTGTGTTTTGGTCTTCCTGCCCTCCTATAGCTCACCTTCTTACCCTTATTCATCAACGAGATCTTTTGTGGTTCACATAGAATTTCAGCCTTATGTTTACTCAACCAATCCATCCCTAGGATCACTTCTAAGTCACCTAAATGAAATTCGATTAGGTTAGCCTTAAACTCCACTCCCTCAATTTCTATAAGAACATCAAGAAATCTCTTTGAACACTGTACCTCTTACCCTGATGGTAACACTATTGACATATCTATTATATCTACTTTTCCCAACTTTAACTTTTCTAGAATCTTAGTGGAAACAAAAGAGTACGTTACACCATAATCAAACAAAACTTTAACGGGAAGAATGTGAAAAGAAAAAGTACCAGTGATCACATCCTTATTAGCATCCGCTTCACTTCGAGCCATCACATTCAGCTTGCCAGTGTTTGAGGTCTTAGTCTGTCCTCCTCCATTCCCACTCCCATTCCTATTTCCGGCTTGAGGTGTCACCTTTCCTCCCATATTTCCGTGAAAACCCTTTTGTTGTCCCCCAGTTGGATTCCCCCTAGCTTGAGAATTCTGTCCCTCCTTTCCTTTGTTCTTAGAGAAGCACTCATACTCACGGTGTCAAAGTTTGTTACGCAACCGACAAGTCACTGGGTTCCTTGCACAGTCCTTTCCTGGGTGATTGTTAGGACACTTCTTGAAAAAGTACACACGCCCTCCTTGACTAGCCACCTGAGTTCGATTCCCACTTCAAGAATTAGGCTTCCCAAAGTTTCCCCTATTACCCTGGAAATTGTTGTTGAAATGAGGTCTCTTATATCCACCATGATTCCCTTGTTGGTTGACGTTTCCTCCACCATCCTTCATCTTCTCCCTCGTCTCACCTTCCTTTTGTACCTCTTTGTTCTTTTGGTCTATGGCATATAAGTGTGCAACTCTACCATATAAATCATCCAAGGATTCAAAGATATGTCTAGCTAATTGTGACGGTAAGTCTAAGGGTAACCCTCTTTCAAAGCGAATAGCCTTCAACCTCTCAGTTGCTACAGCCTCAGGAGCAAACCTAGACAATTTTATGAACTTAGAGTAGTACTCGGTGACAGACATACTTCCCATCTTAAGCTCTAGAAACACTTCAGCCTTCTGTTTCTGAAGAAACACAGGGTAGAACTTATTAAGAATTTGTTCCATAAACATATCCCAATTAAATCCTGGTAAAGCCCTTATTACAGCCTCTTTTTGTGACCACCATAAATCAGCTTCTCCTCTCAAATAGTACACAACATGGTTCACTTTAAGCTCCTCTGAGCACTCTACTGCCCCAAACAACTTATTAAACTCTCTCAACCATCTCTCTAGAATAGTTAGATTGTGCTCTCCTTGGTAAGTGGGTGGCTTACTTTGAGAAATTTTCTTGAAAAGTTCCCCAGAAGGGTCACTACCATTTCCATTTCCTATTGTAGCTAACTGTTCAGCTACAGTAGCTAATTGCCTCACTACTTCATGCAGCTGATTGTTGTTACGTTCAGCCATTCTATTTCTCCTGTAGAGGAAAAGGCCTTTGTATTAAATTATGTCTAACTGCAAGTTAGAACAACATAAACTTAAATCATAAGACACTTTCTTATTTCGTCTCATAAAAGAAATTTCATTCTTTTAGAGAGAATGATTCACTTTGTTTTGATGTCTTACACAACCATTAAATTAAGAATAAAGCACATAAGAAATAAAAATAATTCCCTTGGTTCTATTCTACTTGAGGCTTGAAATCATAAAATAAATTTATTACTTAACTCTTCTTACCATTTCTTATGGCTCATTGCCACTTATTCAAACTAATGTAAACAATAACTTAAACTGTTCAACTAAATATCAAAAACATTAAACATCAATAGCTAAACTAGATCTAAACAAAGTCTCTAAACATTAACATTATCTTTCTTGTCTCTTGACATCACATATTTCTTTCGTATGAACTCCGGGTCATTCTTAGTGTCAACCTCCATTTCTTCATCCTTCTCTTCCTCTTCTTCAATTTCCTCCTCAAGATCTGAATCTTCTTTATCTTCTTCAAAATCAGTTACCAAATCAACATATACTAGAATTACTGGGTCTGGGTTCTCAATTTCATAACACGAACTATCCCTTGACTCATCAATCTTCGAACCCGTAGGAGTCTCCTTCCCCATCAGGTCTTCATTTCCTTGGCTACCTTCTGGGCTTGGTGTGGGTGGGATCTCCTAGCAATATACCCCTCCAAGAATCTCCAATCACAACCCCACTGACCAACTGCATCCTTATACTTAGAATAGTTTGTAAGGCCTCCAACAAAATGGAAATCACTAAACTTTGCCTCAATTTCTAAGTAGGGTGAACGGTCGGGCAAGCACCTAACAATTAGGGTTGCTACATGGTCGGGCTGATCCCATTGTGGTAACTTCAACACAGTACTCATGTAAGTAGAACCGTATTTTCCAGACATATTGAGGCGGACTTTCGTAGTATTTCTTCTCCAAAGTTCCTATTTGAGTATCTTTACTAGGGATACTATATGACATCCTGCACAAAACTTAAGACTAATGGTTCATCCTTCCCAAAACAAAACAAAACAAACTATCAGTTCTACAAAAAGGGTCTTATGGATAACATACAATTTTTGCTACACCCAACTACTCACATAAGTAATACCTTAAACATGAACTTTAATGCATGAAAGAACATAAATAAAGTCTATCCTACATGCCCAAACTTCTTATCCAAGCTCACCACATGGTATTAAAGCAATAACACATAATACATACTTGAATTTGTTGCATACCTGCACACATAATTCATTTTGAAAACTTTCCATTTTCGGAAATTACTATTTTTTTAAGAAAAATTCCATTTTCGAAAACTTTCCATAATAAGAAATTCCTTTTCCCAAAAATAAAACTTAGAGTACCCCAAAAATAAAATTTATTTTATTTCAAAATCTAAGCTCTGATACCCCTTTGTAACACCCTGAAATTTCTTAACTTCTTACTTCTTATGTTTCCGGAAAACATGTTATTATTATTAAGGATTATATTTATTAAAACTTCTAAATATAGAAAAACCAAAGTATTACCGCCACCGTGATAACTGCTAAGGCATTTATCAAAGTACTACAGCGGAAGTCTTAAAACCAAAACAACTTAAAACTAAACTTCAGAACAATCTCAAAATAAAAATCAACTTTAAACTTATTACACATCGGAACCATATTAATGGCCCTTAAAAACCAAAACAAAAGTCTTTAGAAATAAAACCACAACCAAAATAAATGTTAGTCATCCATATGCAATAAAATAAAGTAAGGCTACAAAACACAGCAAGCGCTCTCACTCCAACCCATCATGAAATGACCTATGCTCACTTGTACCTGCAGCTTTTCTTTTACCAGAAAACTACTCACCACAAGTGGGTCATTGTAGGGCCACATCCAAGACAAAGCCATGCACACAAAACAAACAGTTAGCAAAGCCGAGTACATAACTACTAAAGACTATGCAACAAACAATAAGAAATAAAACATACACTCAACTTACCTTTGACACCCCTTTACCTGTACATGAACTCAACTAAATTAGTTATTATATTTAAACTTATGGATCCTGCATCGAACAGGTTTCCTCCTTAACAATCATCGCCCTATTGGGCACCAACTTGGGAGCAACTCCAAGAAGGTATTACTATGTCACATGAAGTGACGGATATCTAGTGCATTAAAAAATATAAAAGAATACAACGTCTTGTACTCCAATTAGAAAACACAGATCACTGTTCCATACGACTCCCCCCATTATTCATACTTAAGGTATGTACGTTCCAAGAGTTTTGATGCAAGCCCTCTTCCAATTTACGTGATTAACCGGTTTAGAAATGTTATGACTCACCTTCAACATCACATAAAGACATGCATCAAACCAAGCAAGCCAAATTAATTATCTTCAATTTAAGGTGATTCAAAATTAATCTCATGTGTGTCCTTCAATTAAACTGAACTTCCTTTACCACACATTAACTGTGAGTGGCTAATTACTTACTTTCTCCTTGACCACACATTAAACTATGAGTGGCAACATGTCTAAATTAATTGCTCATACCTTCTTTTAATCATGTGAATAAAAATTCAAAGCTACCTTTCTTGTTGATTAAGTAACTAACCAACTCAAAAAATTTCCTATTGGCCAAATTAATCTGATCATAACATTCCAATCCGAATTCATATTACTATTTAACATGTAATGTCAACATACATTACAAACCATGTTTCTAATAAACTTGCCATGCACATAAATTTATGATTCAACAAGCATAACAATAATTCATACAATCAAGGGTCATCCAAGCATGAATTCTAGTTCTTGTGTTTGTCTTTAGTACATACATACCTTGTAAAGTAAAGGTGCTCTGCCATAACTTCTAGAAGTGGACTAGTTCAAAGTCTCCTACATAAGGAAAAACTAAAACTAAATTAAAACCTTGTTGGCTAAGTTCTACAACAACTATAAACTAACTTCTATATTAGTAACTTGTCCAAAACATTCCTTATATGGTCTTTATTCAATTCCATACTACACTTTACTTTTCTATTGTATGACTACTTGGTGTTCGGGACTTATTTATGCTTTATAAAATCTTAATATAAATTTTATGCCACTTTAGAAAAGTGGACAGCAATATAAAATTACCAAAACTCCTTGAAAAACTTCAAAAATAACATAAATCAATCATACAATGTACTACTTAATTTATATGATCAATTTATGCTAATTACATACTTTAAAAGCCTAATTATTCACTTTATATATTCTGGATAACATGTTAAACGTGCTTAAAATCACTTTTCAACTTCATAAAACATACTAAAAATTATATGTAACATCATAGGATTCATATGTGATCATACTAGCATAATATGAACACTTAAAACTTACTTTAACTTGTTTTTATAAATATTTCAGATTTATTTATTAACTATAAAGTCATGAAAAACTCATAAAACATCAAAATTTCATGGTAAAACTCTTCTACAATCAACTAACATAATTATGAAACCAGTCAATGCTTTAGAACAATTTTTCATTAGCCAAAAAATGTTCATAATATTTATTCAGTCGAATCTCATGATTATAAATTTTGGACAGCAATTTATTTTATTTTCAAAGCCTTTAAAATCAATATAAAGTTTATAAAATCGTCATAAATTCACACAACCGTAATTAATGATCATAATATTGATGCTTAAGTCATAAAAACTCATAAAAATCAAAACTTTCATAGTTTATAAACTCTAATAAAAAATTTCATGAACAATAAATTAATTCATGCCTTAAAACAGATCATGACTTTATTAAACATGATTAAAACTCAAAAAATCATGATTAAACATGAATTTGCAAGATTGAATTAAAAAGAAAGAAGGAAATTTTATTTTTTTAAAAGTTAGATAAAACCGGAAAGGGGGGAGGAGTGGCCGGCGGTGGCGAGGGCGATGGTCCGCCTGGGCGCGGCGACTCCGGCTGTGTGGAGGTGGGGTCCGGCGAGGTTCGGATCCCAAGAACGAAGGTATTTTTTCCTGTATTTCCGAAAACACAACTGCATAATTTTTCTTTTCGGAAATCACTCCCGTTTTCTTTTTTTTTCACTCTAAATTTTTGGAATCTAAATGACAACTTATGAGCATGAAAATCTGAAAATTTGGGTTTTAAAGGGTATTTATAGGCCCCAAAGTAGGATTTGGAAAAGCCCGTACTTATCCTAACAAGTGGAAGTTACCTTTAGGCCCTTGCCTCAAAATAAATTAGGAAACCTTTGAAAATTCTATTTTTAGAAGCCTTTTTAAAATATTATTAAAACATACAAAATTATTTATGAAGACAAATAATTATTTTTAATTAAAACTTATTTATTATTTATTTTATTATTATCAATTTCTTAAATTCCTATTGGACATAATTTTTCAATAAAAAAATTAAAATTATACGAATAAAATACAAAAATAGTTTCTTAGAATACGTGAAAATGTGGGGTATTATAGACAATCGTCCGAAATTTGCCCCAAATTGTGTTCGAAAATTTCAAACTCATGTACACTAATTTTCGAAACATGTAATTCGTGCATCACCTTCAATTGTTGATTGTTCATGAATTAAATACGATTAATTGTTGCATACAACGTTTTTCTATGATTAATTGATTCTTGCAAAGGAGTTCATGAGTTTTATTGAAGTTCATGAAACCCTAAATTTTGAAATTGAATTGGGGATTTTTTTCGAATTGCCTTGAATTATGCATAATTGTTATGTGTTTGAATTCATCATGAACCTAATCTATTCATACAAGTGCTGTAAAAGGGATTGAATTGGATTAAAACTATAAAAAGGGAGGTGGTTTGAGACGGAGCAACCATGGCTGGGCGGCCCAGCCACGGTGGCTTCTCCGTGTTGGTTCGTAAAGGAGGAGAAAAGATGACGGCGAGGGTGTGGATGAGACTCAAGTCGTCGACGGCGGCCTTGGACTAAAGCGCGACAGCAGCTGCGGTGGAAGGTGGTAGGCCAGCAGCATTTGCGGTGGGGGAGGAAGAGCGAGGTTTTGGTGGTTTTGGTTTATTTCACAAAACAAATTATTATTTAAATATTTAATAAAATTTTTTTTATTAATTAACTAATATAATAAGGAAAATCAACTTTGTTAATTAATAAAATTAATTTTATTCGTTAACTACATATAATTTCCATTAATTTGAGCATATTCAGCAAATAATTCCAATATTGATGATAATTGGCTTTAAAATATTTGTTTTGCCATAATTAGTTAGAATAAATTGAATTAAAAGCAATTGTTTGGGTAGTACTTTGATAGAATCACCTAAATTTGTTACAAAAATATTATTTAAATAATATATGATATTATGACTTCATTATATTTTTATTGAAGTTAGAATATGTGATATTTTAGTTATGGTAATAAATAATATTTGATATTATCTAATTACCAAAATTATAAAATATGGAATGTTTTAGATGATTGCATTAATTTTGATATTTGATATTTTTTTTTTTTTTGGCAAGCATGATTATATGTTTTATTTTGTAGCATTTTATATTTGATATTATGATGCTATAGTTAATGACTAGTATGGCCCAAATTAAGTTAGAAAATACGATATGTATATCGTGATGTATTTTTGTAACCTAAATACGGTCTGCGTATCGTCAAGTATTTTTGTAAATTAAATTTAAAGTTTTTATATCAATTATTGTAAATACTTTTCATCTAAGAAGAAGTTCATGGTGATCAAATGAAGATGCAATCCCATGAAGAGTTCAAGTGGGAGATCATGAACATTAGATCATTAGGATTAGGGGCCATACTAGATCATATTTGCTTTATTCATTACATTTTATCATGCATATTTTACTAATTATTGTTGTCTTTTATGCGATATGAGTTCACTTGCTAAAATTACAACACAATAAATTTAGGTCCCTTAAAGTAAATTTGAGCTTATTTGCCTACCCAAATTAACACCTATGAAGCCTTAGTTAAAAATAATGGGTTCACCTATGCAAAGTATCATTTCAAACTTAGGATAGCACGGTAATTTCATGAAGGAGATTACATGTTATTGTGGTTATACTCTACTAAATTATCAAAAGACAAAGTTTTGGATTTAGAGGCATAGAGATAAGTTTAGAACATGAGATGTTACTTATCAACCAAGAATTATAATTGTTATAATTTAATAAAGGAGTTTATTTACCTTAAGAAAACTTAACATAAGGGTAGGGCTCAAGTCCACTTATGTTACATTTTTGTAGGATCTTGGAATCATTATTTCATGAACAAGGGATAAATTAAAATTGTTTTAAGTGAAATAATATTAAATAGCTTATATATATAAATTTATTTAAGTTTCAGCTTATATATCAAATTTTTGTTTATGTCCATTCGATAAAAAGGAAGAACTAAAAGAGAATAGTTCTCTAGGTTGGAAAAGGAACATGTGAATTGTTCTCAAATGTAAAGAGAGTAAGGGTGTTATTGACACCAAGAAACGTATGAGATTTGAAAGATTGGGCATTTATGTTATTGAAATCAATTTCACTAGTTCTTTATCATGGGTATTCGATACCGGATCTGGTTATCACATTGTTTTTGATGTGCAAGGTCTTAAAAGAATTAGGGGGTTGGCAACAGGAGAGGTGGATTTGCGTGTTGGCAATGGTGCTAAGATCGCAACTCTAGTTGTGGGATCATATAGCTTACTCTTCCTTCTGGTTTGATCTTAGAATTAAAAAATTGTCATTTTGTTCCAAAGATTACCAGAAACATTATTTCAGTCTCATGTTTGGATTATGAGGGGTTTTCATTTATAATAAAAGAGAATTGTTGTTCCATGTATTTAAATGAAATGTTTTATGCCACCGCTAAATTTATAAATGGCTTATATGTATTGGATTTAGATAAACATATTTATAACATAAATTGTAAAAAGCAAAAAGCAAATGATTCTAACCCCACACACTTATGGCATTGTCATCTTAGACATATAAATTCAAAACGTATTCAAAACTCCAAAAGGATGGAATTCTTGATTCATTCGTTTATGAATTCTTTGATGTATGCGAACCATGTTTGATGGGCAAGATGACAAAATCACCCTTTAATGGAAAGGGAGAAAGAGCTAGTGAACACTTAGGATTAATACATTCGGATGTATGCGAACCTATGACTTTATGAGTACAAGTGCTAGAGGTGGATATGGTTACTTCATTACTTTTACTAACGACTTAAGTAGGTATGGTTATGTTTACTTAATGATGCAAAAGTATAAATCGTTTCAAAAGTTCAAACAATTCCAAAATGAAGTAGATAATCAACTTGGCAAGAGAATCAAAGCACTCCGTTCAGATCGAGGTGGTGAGTATTTAAGCCAAGACTTTCTTGATCATCTCATAAATGGTGGAGTACTTTCAGAATTAACTCCTCCAGGAACATCACAATTAAACGGTGTATCTGAAAGCAGAAATCGAACTCTATTAGATATGGTTCGTTCCATGATGAGTTTTGGTGACCTTCCAATTTCCTTTTGGGGATATGCTCTCGAAACAGCTGCTTTTACACTTAATAGAACTCCATCAAAAGTTGTAGAAAAGACACCATATGAGATATGGACCGGAAAAACTCCTATTTTGTCATTTCTTAAGATTTGGGGATGTGAAGCCTACGTAAAACTTTTACTTTCTTATAAGCTTGCACCCAAATCTGATAAAATGTTTCTTTGTGGGTTATCCAAAAGAAACAAGGGGCTATTACTTCTACAATCCAAATGAGCGAAAGGCGTTTGTTGCTCGAAATGGTGTCTTTTTGGAAAAAGAGTTTATTTCCAAAAGGTCAAGTGGGAGAAATGTTTTTCTCCAAGAAGTTTGAGACGAGCAACAAATGGATGTGGTTCACACCATGTCAGAGGCGGGCGAACATGATGAAAGTCATGTTTAGGAGGTAGAGCATTCCACACATGAACCTCATTCGTCCCACTTGAATCTAATTCATGCGAAAATTCACAAATTGTTGTGCAAAATTCTCTTGTTGCACCTCCGCGTAAGTCTAGTAGGCCATGGGCTCCATCAAAGAAATGTTTAGATTTCATATTGATTGAGATTTTAGAGATTCTACTTTTGGAAATGGAAGAACCTACCACTTATAAACAAGCTATGATGAGTCAAGACTCCGAAAAAGGGCTTGCCATGAAATCTGAGATGAATTCAATGTCTGAAAATCAAGTTTGGAACTTGGCTGATTTTCCAAATGGGATCTCACCCATTGGATGGAAATGGGTTTTCAAATTGAAAACAGACAAGGATGGAAACGTAAATGTTTTCAAAGCAAGGTTAGTTGCAAAAGGTTTCAAACAAATTCATGGTATTGACTATGATGAAACTTTTTAACCAGTTGCTATGTTGAAATCTGTTAGGATACTCCTAGCAATTGCAGCTCATTATGATTATGAGATGTGGCAAATGGATGTCAAAACCACGTTTCTAAATGGTTTTTTAACATAGGATGTGTATATGACACAACTAGAAGGTTTTGAAGGTCCAAATAATCCTAGAAAGGTATGCAAACATCAGAAGTCCATTTATGGATTGAAGCAAGAATCTAGTACTTGAAATATTCGATTTGATGAGTCAATCAAAAAATTTGGTTTTCTTAGAAATGAAGAAGAATCCTGTGTGTATAAGAAAACTAGTGGGAGTAATGTAGTCTTCTTAGTCTTGTATGTGGACGACATACTTCTCATTGGAAATGACTTTCATATGCTAAAATTTGTAAAAGATTGGCTTGGACAGTGTTTCTCTATGAAAGACTTAGGAGAAGCAGAGTAAATTCTTGGAACAAAGATCCAAATGGATCGATCCAAGAGAATGATAGGTTTAAGCCAAGGAACTTATAATGATAAGGTTCTGAAAAGGTTTAACATGGATAACTCTAAGAGAGGTTTACTACCTATACAACATGGCATTACACTTAGCAAGACTCAGTGTCCATCGAGGCCTGATGAGCTTAAACGAATGAGTTCAATTCCTTTTGCTTCTGCAATAGGATCAATCATGTATGCTATGATTTGTACTCGCCCAGATGTTTCACATGCTTCGAGCATGTGTAGACAATTCCAATCAAACCCGGGCATGGCACATTGGTGTGCAGCTAAGAACATCCTAAAGTACTTCAGAAGGACTAATGATGATATCCTATTATATGGTGGAGAAAATGACTTAGTCGTCGAGGGATATACTGATGCGAGTTTCCAAACGGACAAAGATGATTCTAAATCCCAATCTGGTTTCATCTTACTTCTTAATGGAGGAGCAGTGAGCTAGAAGAGTTCCAAGCAAAGCACGGTGGCTGATTCTACGACAGAAGTTGAGTACATTACTACTGCAAAAGCTGCAAAGGAAGGAGTTTGGATTTAGAAGTTCATAAGTGAGCTAGGTATGGTTTCAAGTGTTGCTAAAGGCGTAGACCTATTTTGTGACAATAATGGTGCTATTGCTCAATTAAGCAAAGGAACTACTTAGGAAATTTCATCTTATACGAGATATCGTGAATAGAGGAGATGTGAAAGTATGCAAGGTACACACGGATAAGAATGTAGTTGATCCGTTGACTAACAACTCCCAAAACCAAAACATGAGAGTCATATTAAAGGTATAGGAATAAAGTACATTGGTGAATGGATGTGATTTTGTAATATTTTGAATTGCTCATGATTACGAAAGTTGATATTGTGCCTATTTATTTTGAAATTTCAATTTCAAATATCGATTATTTAATCTTGGTTTAGTATTAAATAAAATGTCCAAAAGTATTTTGTGATAATCAATAGGTTTATCGAATATGTGATTTGATAATTGAAACCCTATTAAGTGAACTAAGTTCACATGTTACTTTATTATCCCTATTCTATGTCATTAAATTGGACATTAACTTATTTAAATGACTAATATGTAAGTTGATTGATTGCGCAATTTCAAGGGCTATTGAAACATAGAGATGTTTAATCAATTACATAGATGTGCATTGTGAATGCATATTGGATTGACTTACTTGAAATTCTTTAAAGTTATTATTGAATTTCATTAATGTCATATTTAGTGGATTCCTGAGACATGAGTATAACACTACAGTCATGCAATGATTAGTATGTTATTAACATTATCAAACGTCGTGCTGTAAAATGAGATTAATTATAAAGGCAATGATTGGAATTGCTAAAAGTTGAGTGGGAGTTTTGGTTATACAACATTGGACAAGTCCTCCTAATAAAATTAGGGTTGGTGTCTTAGGCTTCTTGAAGAGGGAGAATAGGAAAATGCATGGCCGTGCTCAAATGGATTATGATTAATCATTGGGTTAGCAATTCAAACTCGGATTTCAAGAAACGATGAGTATAAGTCTGATCAAGACATAGAGATGCAATCACACAAATCAAACCTGACATTTAGAGACTAAAGGATTTTGAAGATTGCACGCTTGTCTCGGACAAGTGGGAGATTGAAGGAAATGTGTCCTAACATGGATCAAATTATGGAGATAATTAGTTCATTTAATTGGGTCGTCATTATACCGTTGCTAGACAGTACTAATGGCCTTTAGACTTGAAAGTCAACCCGAAGCTCAATTAAATGGATCCTATAAGGTCACACAAAACGGTATAGATTGATTATGGACAAAAAGCCCATTGTGGGTTTATGTCATAAAACTGACCAATAGGAAAAAGGAGATTTTATGGACTTAACCTAATTATTATAATGTGATTATAAATAATGGGAATTAAGTGCTTTGATCTATGAGATTAAAAAACTGATAACCTAGTATAAAGTCAAAATATTATTATCTCTCTCTTCCTTTTGTATTTGTTTTGCATTCCAACAAAGAGGAGTCTTTTACTTCTTATTCCAACTATCATTGGTGGCAGATCAACTGTACCTGTGGATTGAATAGAGGAGCAGCGTTTGAGGCTCTAATCTCCAATGTTTATAGTGCTAGTAATCATAGAATTTACGCTACAAAGGTATGATCTAAACTATTACACGATCCTTTAACTTTTATGCATGATGATCAAATTTTAGATGTTAAGAATGTGATTCTTGAAATTCCTCTAAGTGCATCTAAAATCCTACACATTATACATCTAATTTATGCTTTAAAATAATTCTTCATACGGTAAAACAAGTTAATAATTTTTTTACTCCATGACTTTAAAATTTTGACAGCAATATTAAACAATTTTAAAACCCTTAAAAACAAATCTAAACTTCATAAAATCATCACAAATTCATACTGCAACAATTCGTGATCATAATATAAAAGTTCAGATCATTAAAAACCATAAAACTACAAATTTCATGATTTCATAAACCCTAATTTAGAATTTCATGAACAACTTTATAAATTCACACTTTAAACATAATCATAACTTTATAAAACATGATTAAACATAATCATAAACATGAATTTTGCAAGATTGAATTAAAAAAGAAGAGGAAGAACCTTTTTTAATAAAAGAATTCAAAAAATACAAAATAGGGGAGGAGGTGGCCGGCGGTAGAGGCCGGCAAGTGGTGATGGTTCGTGGGGTGGTCCGGTTAGCAGCAGGGCAGGACGTCGGCGACGTGGGCGAGTGAAGGGGAGTGACGCAAGGAAAATTTTTTTTCTTCGGAATTTCAAACTCTCTCTTTTTTTCTTTGAAATCCTAAATTACTAAAGTTGCAAATTAAATCTGAAAATTTTTGGTTTTAAGGGGTATCTATAGGCCCCAAAGTAGGATTTGGTGTAATTACATAAATACCCTTAATGTTTGAAATTACTTTTGTGCCCTTGTTTTAAAACAATTTAGGAAACTCTAAAAATTCTATTTTTAGAAACTTTTGAAAATATTTAATAAAACTTAAAGGGACATGAAATATAATTAATAAACATAAGATAATTATTTTGATTAACAATTATTTTAAATTTTCTTTCTTTACTATTTTTATTGAACTTAAATTCTTAATAAAAATACTAAAAGCATACATATAAAATACGAAATTAACTTCTTAAAATACATGAAAATATTGGGTATTACACTACTACCATGGTTCCTAAGTTCATGAAACATCTTTATCACTTACGTACATTGTGTTATAACGATGACCCGCCACTACTACTAAAAATCGCCTAACAAAGAAAAATCGAAAGCTAATTAAAAACTTCCTTGACTAAACTTTACAATAACTCTAAACTAACTTTTAGTGTTGAAAAATCAACCAAAAACATTCTTATATCATCTTTATTCAATTCCATACTTTACCTTCATTTCAATAACACTTGGTTTTCAATATTTTCCAAACATGGTAGCTTTGAAAAATAACTTAAAAAATCTTTTAAACCATCTTAAACTTCATGATTCAACCTCATAACAATATATTCATGTTCTAAGATCATCATATGATGA
The DNA here is from genome assembly GCA_016808085.1 of Suaeda aralocaspica. Classification (NCBI taxonomy): domain Eukaryota; kingdom Viridiplantae; phylum Streptophyta; class Magnoliopsida; order Caryophyllales; family Amaranthaceae; genus Suaeda; species Suaeda aralocaspica. Next base: position 527,150 of record PYUH01001461.1, read on the forward strand.
TTCCATGCATTCAAAACACTTATAAGATCATTATTTCATGAAATTGAGCAAGGTGCGTAACGTTTTTCATGTGTCTCAATTGACAAAGTATGTCCCGGATAACCCGCATGTTTTGTAACCGGAGAATATTGAGTTAGACCAAAGCCTCACTTATGAGGAGTGACCAATAAAATACTTGATAAGAAAGTTCGTGGTACTCGTAGATAAGGTATCAAAATAGTAAAAGTTTTGTGGTCTAACCAAAAAACTGAGGAAGCTACATGGGAAGTAGAGGATTTGATGAAGAAAACCTGTCCATAATGGTTTTAGGTTACTTGGTTCTTAAGGGGGGAAGAGTGCGATTGAATTTCACACGTTTTTCCCTTAAAATTTGCAAAGTTGTAGTGTTATTTAGCAAAGTTTCTATGTTTTGCTTCCAAGTTTAATAAAAAAACACTCGAGGAGTGTTAGAAAAAGGTTGAGTAAGTGTCTAAAGTTTACAGCAATTAAGATTAGAAAGGAAAGTTTTGAAAAAGGACACATAAAATGCAGTCACTAATTCAAGTTCCATACAATACTTTACCCAAGGTTTCTAGACATACTTCTTTTAAGGGGGTAAACTGCTATACCCCTTAATTTTAGGCATTTTATAAATTAAATCAATATTTTTGAAGTGAATTTTTAGTATTTTAAAGAACTAAAGGTTTAATAAATTAATTAAGGGGATGAAATATTTATTTCAACGATTTATAATTTTTATAAAGTATTTTGTAGCATTTTAGTATTTATTTAAGTGTTTTTAAAGTTTCCAAATCAGTTATTTGATCAAGAAGCAGATTTAAGCAATGATGAAAAAGAGTAGATTCTAAGTCGATCTGAAATTCATGGGATTGGACAATTTGGGCTACATGGCTTTGAATTAGCTCATGGACATTGTTGCATGTCACACATTCCTGGGTAGAAAGGCTACATGCCAATGGAAAGATGGTGGATAAGGGGGACAAATTGTTTTTTGCCTATGGGTTTTTTTCCCACTACAATTGCTAGGGTTTTTCACATTTCAGACATAGTTTTTTTTTATTTCTTGTGGAGTCTTAATCATCATTTTCTACCTAAAGATCAAGGTAATTGCATTCTTGAAGGTTTCTTGATTAAAAGATTCGTTCTTGAAATGTTTCTTGAAGATTGAAGACATTTCTTGAAATTGCGTAGAAAAACGAAGCATGGTGTGCTGCGTGATTTTTGACGATCTTTTGGGATGTTGGGTAACTTCAAAATTCCGTGTATTTTTGGGGATTATTGATGATTATCTTGTTGATTATACTATTAGTTAATTTGTTAGAATAAAATCCAAGTTAGTTAGGATTTTATACAAGTTGCAAGAATATAAGGTGAAGTTGTGCAAGTTGATCATGCCACTTGTACAAGGAAATGAGACCGGTTGTTAGGAGAGGCAAGTGGGAAACTTGGGAAGTGATTCTTTGGGTAGCTAGAGATTGTTTAGTATTAGTTAGGGTTGTTAGAGGTTTGTTAGGATTTGGTTGATGGTTGTTCTATAAATAGCCCCAATTCTACTATAACAAATCGTATACAAGTTTAAAATAAAATTTCAAGTTGCAAATTTCATTGTTGTTTTTGTGTGTGTGTTTTCATACAAAAACTCCAAGGGAGAGACTCGAGTATTTTGTGAGTTTGAAGATACAAAATATTCACTTTCACTTTTAGGATTTGTGATTGAGTGTTCTCACAAAGGATAAAACAACCTTAGCAATAGATTGTTGAGTGTTCCAATCTAGACCTAACTTTGTGAATTGTACAGGTTGTGAGTGTTCAAATACACTCAATTTACATTAAATCAATCTATCTTAAGTTTAAGAACTTAGTTTGAACCTAAGATATAGATCAATATTAAACACATTTTCTTAATTATTTTAAAATAAGGGCATAAAGATAATTTCCATCATTAACGGTATTTTAGTAATTTTACAAAATCTGATTTTGGGCCTATAAATACCCCTTTAAAACAAAAAATTTGGAATTTTTAAATTATTACAAGAGATTTACGTTTTGAGAAAAAAGAAAAACCGACCCATAAACCCAAAACCCTAACTCTAGTGCCGGCCACCTGCTAGACCTCGGCAGACACACTAGCCAGCCAGCCGACAGTCGACGGGTGCCAGCCTGGATCCAACCGGTCACCCTTCCCCTCCTTCTTTCGTGATTTGCGTGAGTTTTAAAAATAAAAAAAATAATTTGTTCTTCTTTAATTTTAATTTAATCCTATGATCAGGTTTATGTTTTATGATTATGTTCTAATCATGTTTTAGTCTCTATAATCATGTGTTAGTCTCTATAATCATGTTTTGCTATTTATAAATATGATTTATATGTATGTTCATGAAATCGTAAATTAGGGTTTTATAAAATTTATGGAAATTATTAGGGTGTGTGATTTTAACGTTCTAAATTGATGTACTATGCTTATAAGTTATTGTTGCGATAATATATGGTCATTACGGGTATTTTAGTAATTTTACAAAATGTGATATTTGGCCTATAAATACCCCTTTTAAACTTAAAATCAGATTTTTTTTTTTTGTCTTCTTAAAATTATGTTAAAGTTTTGAGGAAAAAAATAGAGAGAAAGAAAAAAAAAATATATCCAACCCTAAAACCTAACCCTAACCCCCGCCGACCACCAATCCGCTGCCCACCGAAGGCTGCCGGCAGCAACAACAGGCGGCAGCCAACAGTAGCAGCCACCGTCGGCCACAACCATCGGTCGTCGGGCCTCCTTTCCTCCCTTTGTTTTGGATTATTCGAAGGTTTAGAAAAATAATAATAAATAAATAAATAATAAAAACTCTTTTCTTCTCCTATTTTATTTTCAATCCATGTTTAAATTTATGGTTAATAATTATGAATTTATCATGTTCGAGATTTATAATCATGTTTTGGTTATTATAATTATGTCTTAATTATTAAGAATTAGGCTATTAAAAGTATGTTCATGAAGTCAAGTTTGGGTTTATAAAATATGTATAATTTATTGGGTTTTATGATTTTAAATGTTCTAAATTGTTAGATTATGGTCATAGTTTATTGTTATGATGATTTATGATAATTTTATAAAGTTTAGAATAGTTTTTAAGGGTTTTAAAGTAGAATAATAAAGTTGTAATTTTATTATAAGCATGAATAAAAATAGTAGTAATATTAGTTTCATGATAAAATTATTCTATAAATGATTTAATGCATAAAACTACCATATAATAATTATATTTTATAGTTATGATGTTTTATGCTTAAATCGTGGAGTTTAGAGGATTTTAAAAAGGTTTTAAGGAATTTAATATTGTTGTAAATTTATTAAATGATGACAAGTTTTATTTAAGAGTTTATGATCATGTAAAAATTTATGAGTGTATGTTTCTAATGTATGAACCTATTGTATAATGAGCATACGACATTGCTATGATATTTTAAATTCAAAACATGAAGTTTAAGTGATTTTACAAAGGTTTTTAAACAATATTATATTGCTGTAATTTTAATAAAATCATGTAAATTAAAGGTTTTCAAAAAGGAATCAATTTGGTAATTTATGGAATTGATTAGAAGTGATATAATAGGTGTTCTAAATAATTTTAATTTTGAGCACTTTTAAGTAGTTTAATGTTGCTATAAGTTTTAGTTAAGGAGGGTTTTAATTGCGTCATGACTCATGAACCTTGTTTTGTAGGAGACTCCAATTTGGTGAATTCTAGTAGTTGTGTTTGATCACTGTCGTTATACAAGGTATGTAAGTACAAGGAGCGGTTTCATGTGTATAGTATCGTGCTTGGGAGTTGTTCATGCCCTTTCTTAAGTCATGATTCATGATAGAATTCTTGAAATAGTTATGAAATTAGTGTTATATGATCTTCGATCATGACATATTAATTGTTGTCAAAGGTTGTTTGTGCTTGGTGACATGAATATTCGTATTTTAAGAAGGTTTTGATCATGCCAATATTTTATTTGGTTTTAAGATTTTATTATCATAGAATTGATCTAGTTAATTAATTATGGAAGTTATGAGTTTATGTTATATCTATGTAAATTATTCTATGGTTTAATTATGGAAACAATGATGTTAAAGTAATCAAGGAGAATTGACTGTCATGTTTATAAAAAGAACTCAAGTAAATAATTACTTTCCATTTACTATTAGGTTATTTAAAGAAGGATAATTATTTTGTGACTTTACTCACATGATTAGTAGGAAGGAATATTTATTGAGCAAATAAAATAAATCCACTCACAGTTTATTGTGTGGTCAAGAATGGAATGTTAATCCACTTATGCGTGGATAAAGGAAGGTTTAACTAATGAAGAATTAAGAAATAAATAATATGATCACGTGTTAATCAAGATAACTAATTTGGTTTTCATGTTAATGAAGAATTTGCTATGTTTGTTATGAATGTTTCATGCAACGTTTTATGTGAGCCATAACAAGTGTTAAAATTTATAATCGCGTAAAGTAAAAGAGGATTCACACCAAAACTCTTGGAACGTATGAACAGGCTATCGCACACCTCTCAAAAATAACCGAACAACTCTAACTAATATAGTTAGGGAAGTAGGGATCAAATCCTCAGGGAAGCTATTAAATTCTACTAGTTCTAAAAAGCCTAAAGTGTGTAAGGGGCCTTGGTGGAAATTTCGGTAAATGATTTCTAAGACTAAGAAGACTAAGAATAAAACTAGGGAAATGACGGGAAGTTATGGATTAAACTCTATTAATAGGAACCTAGGGCTATCGGTTCATTATGATCAATCAACAAACTCAATTAACGCTCACTAATCAATTCATTGGCATTCATAAAACTAGGGCTCACTAATTCTCTCGAACTTAGACTCCCTCAAAACTCCTTTACCGGCTCTCGCTCGCATAAATTCGTTTTTGCCTATTATCTAGTGGTCTAATTGTGGTAATCTTACCTCTCGGCCTCGATTTCAACAATAACCTAACTTACAACTAAATCTGGCCACAATTTAATTGCAATCGATAGAATTCAATAATAGGAATTCAATTAAAAGCCAAGAACTAAATAGAAAACATAGATTAAATTCAAACCATGATCACAGATCCCCTAACCCTAGAGAAAACGACTACTCACTCATAATTAAGGGAACAAAAACAAATTTGAAATCAAAAAACATGATCATGAACAAAAACCTAATTAAAACTAGAATTAAAACTAAAATAACTACTAACAAAACTAAATTAAGAAACAAAAATAGCAAAATTAATTAATCTAAACTAAAAACTAAAAAGCTAAAGAGATTCATAAAATTAAAGTAATTGAAAAGCATAAGGAAAGAAAGTACCAAATTAATGATTGAATTGCATTAATCGAAGGCTTAAATTGTTGAACAAAGTAATTAATTCTAAGATTCTAGAGAAAATAATCAATTTTGGATTCCTAGGTCTAAAACTATGATAAAAACTAGTTAGGGTCGTGCCCCTTTACATAGAGTATATATAGTAATTAGGTTTTTAATTAATTAAAACCCACGAAGCAAAACCGCGAAGAAAGATCGAACGGACCAAGAAACCCTTCACCTGCGCCCGTATAGAAGAAATTGCGTTTCTTCCCTGCGCCCGCAGGTTATTTATTTTGAGAATTCTGATGCTGCTGATCTGTGTTGCGGGCGCATAGATCAAAAGATGATTAAGGGCTGCGTCGCATAAAGCTTATACAACTAAATTTTGACGATCTTGCTTATTTCTTCGCTCGATTCTTCGAATCTCGTTCGTGGCTTCTCGTAACTTGGCACGCATCCCGAGGCAAGCACATTTTGACTCGTTTTAGCCTCCAATGACTTCATAACTCTCTATTACGCTCCTGTAACATATAAACAAAACCGAAAACCACTCGTAATAACCAAAAATGTATAAAATAACCGTAAAAGGTTCTAAAAGTCAACTAAAGATGCTAAAACCGTTCCAAAACATAACTTAACATCGAAATACGATATTTAATCATAACAAAGCCACAAACTTAACTATTTAGCATAAAAATCAATCGAAATTGGTGGAAAAGCACAACATAAAACACGTATATCAACGTATACACCTTGAGTATGGACAATGGGAGCCGGGGAGTTGTAGGAATAGTAATCTATGACTTCTAATCAGGGTACAACACGTTGTATTTCTTATTTTTATAAATGTGCTGGAATTCCGTCTCTTCATGTGGCATAGGTAATACCTTCTTAGAGTTACTCCCGAGTTGGAGCCCAATAGGCGATTGTTGTAGAAGGAAACCCGTTCAATGCAAAATCCAAATTAATTATAAGTTAATTTATTAAAGAAAAGTGAGTCAAGTGTCACAGGTAATGGCACTTAAAAGGTAAGCTGTGTGTTTATTTTCATGCTCTTGCCTAGGTTTGTTCATGTTAGTATGTTACATAGTGCTTTGTATTTATAGACACAGCTTTGTTGATTACGTGTTTTTGTGTGCATGGTCTTGTCTTTATCTTGCCCCTATGATGACCTATTTCAATGGTGAGTAGTAGACCGAAATAAAGGGAAAGCTACCGTTATCGAATGGCATACTCAAATCATGTTGGGATTGAGCGAAGAGTGTTCTTGTTTAGTTTTCCTAGTTCTTTCTTTTAGTTGCATGTGCTTTAATATTTGTAATAAATATTTATTATTGTCGTTATGTTGGACTAACGTTCATTTTCAAATTTAAATCAAGTTGGTTTTTAAGGGCAAATCATTGGTTCCAAATTATAAGTTTTATATAAAGGTTTGATTATTTGGTTTGAAGTTTGACTTTAATTGTTTTTGAAAAAGTAGGAGTCTTCCACTGTAGTAATTTGATAATTGCCTTAGCCGTTATTATGGTAGCGGTAATACTTTGATAATTCTTATTTTAGTAGTTAAATAGGCGAGAAAAATATATTTTAAAGGAAAAATTGTTTTTAATAATCCCACCTTTTACAAATTTGAAAATAGCAGTCCCACTTTTTCTTTTTCACACGATAATCCCACTTTTCACGCTATTATTCTTTCGATGGTCCATAATTAAAATTAACCTGTTGTTGTAGGTAATCCACTTTATTTGCAGGTAAAAGTTTGTCTTAGTTTCAAAAATGTTGACCCACTCATATTAACTTCACTTCACTTTCTTTTCTGTAACTTATCTTCATTTTCTTTACTCAATCTTCAACTTCAAACCTCTTTATCCTTTGACTTTTTTCTTCCCGAAAAACTATCATTCAACTCCTATCATTTCCCGTCTTACTAACCACCATCTCTGCCACCGCTAACGATTTGCATAACATCACCGAACTCGGCTCAATTTGCAATCGATTTAGTTAATTTAATTTTTAATTGGTATTTCGATACTAAGATGATATTCATCAATATTAATTGATACGATATTTTGTGGTATGAAATATGATAATATGTTGTTTTTATAGATAATGATTAATAAATTAGTTAATTAATTTATGCCTTCAATTGTTAATGACCTACTACTACTATATTGAACAATTACTCTTCCCCGATTTTTCCTTCTCCCCCAAATTTTTCAATACAATTATCATTGGGTGTTCTTGGAATTTGTGATTTGGGGTTTGTTGTTGTTTGAATAAGTAGAAGAAGAAAGCACAATTTGATTGAACAAGTTGAAAGATGAAAAGGTTTGGAGTTTAAGTACACATTTTGTAGTGGTGGTGTGAGGAGATGGGGCAGCCGACGAGGGGTTGGGGGGGGGGGGGGGGGGTGGGGTGGTGACATGAAGTGATATTTGCAATGGGCAAGTGACGGGGGAGGGGTGGTGGTGGCTTTTGCAGTAGAAAGTCTCGGTGAAGAAAAGAGTTATGGAGAGTTGTTATTTGGAAAAGATAGTGGAAATAGAAAAAGAAATAGGGAAAAACGAAAAAAAAAATTTATTAATTATTTTTTAAAATAAACAAATAAAAGGAAGTAACTTGACCCGAACTTCAGGTCACTTGTAAAATGACCCATTAAAAGAATAATTTGGTGAAAGGTGCGATTGTTGTGTAAATAACAAAAGGCGGGATTGTTATTTTCAAATTTGTAAAAGGTGGGATTATTAAAAATAATTTATCCTATTTTAAAAAGAAAGGAATTTCTAGGGTGTTACATTTATACTCAAATTATGAAGTTTAAAGAGTTTTAAACAATTTTATATTGCTGTTATTTTTGGAAAAACATGAAAAATAAATTTTTGAAAGGAAAATCAATGCAGAATGTATGGAATTGATTAAAGATAATTTAAAGGATGCTTTGGTTGATTTTTCAACACATAAAAGTAGTTTAGAGTTTCTGTAAAATTTAGTCGAATGAGATTTTTGGTTAGTTTCAATTTATTTTTGTAGGAAGCTTCAAGTTATGCGATTTTTAGTAATAGTGGCGGGTCATTGCTATTATACAAGGTACGATAATACAAATTAAAAGATATTTTCATGAGCTTAGAATCATGCTAGTAGTAGCTTTAATGCATAAATTTCATTCTAGAGGTTTTATGATGTTTTGAGAGGTTATTGATTCATATTGACTTAAATGATCATTTGTTGATGTTTGCATGATTACATGTCAAGCTTATGATTTAACTACTATGTTTGCTTCCCGCTTTTATAGCTAATGTAATACATTGAGGATGTTGGAACATTTATTTATTTAAAAGGAGTTGACTAGTTGTCAATATAGAAGAAAGAAGTAAAATAATGTTGTTTAACAATTTAAGCAAGAAGGAAAGTATTTAGTCAATTGTTATTCACATGCTAGTAGCAAAGAATTAAAAGAGCAAACAATTATCCACTAACAGTTTAATGGGTGGACAAGGAAGGAAAGGAATCCACTCATAATTTATGTACGCGCAAGGATGGAAAAGTAAGAAAGAAGGAGTTGATAAATAATATGATCATGTAATGAAGATTAAGTAATGTGGTGTTCATGTTCGATTGTACTATTTTGTATGTATGTATGTGCATGTGGGTCATAACAAATCATTAAATTGATAGTAACAAAAATTGAAGGAGGATTCGCACCAAAACTCTTGGAACATATATACTTTGAGTATGGACAATGAGGGGAGTTTTATGAAATTGTAAAGTATGATTTCTAATTGGAGTACAAGACGTTGTACTTCTTATTTATCATTAATGTGCTAGAATTCCGTCACTTCATGTGACATAGGTTATACCGTCTTGGTGTTGCTCACAACTTGGTGCCCACTGGGTGATTGTTATAGCAGAAAACTCATTTGATGCGAAATCCAAAGTATATAAATTATTTTAAAGTAAAGTTAGTCTATGTTATAGGTACAAGTTTATGGTAAAGGTAAGGCTATGTATTTTATATATGCTCTTGCCTAGGACTGTCAATGCTAGTATGTTGCATAGTCTTTTGTATTTATGTACTCAGTTGTGTTGTTTACGTGTTTTGTGGGCATGGCGTTGTCTTTATCCTGGCCCTACAATGTACCATTTTTCATGGCGAGTAGAAGTTTAGAATAAAGAGAACGCAATAGGTACAAGTGGGCATAGTCAATCATCCTGGGATTGAGTAGAGAGGGTTCCTTCTTATATGTCTTTGTTTTGCTGTTTTGGTTATATTTCTTTTATTGTTCTTTGATGAAAGTTGTTATCATTGTTTTGATGTCACTAACGTTGGAATTTAAGTTTGCAAATTAAATTTGGTTTTGATGGGCCGTTGGTTCGGTTTCAAATTGTAATAAAGTATTTTTAGACTTATTTTGACTAAATGGTTTTAAAGTTAACTTTAAGCTGTTTCAAAGTAGAAGTCTTCCGCAGTAATACTTTGATAATGACCTTAGCCATTATCATGGTGGCGGTAATACTTTAGTTTTCCTAAATTAATGGTAGTATCTTATCAAATGTTTCCGAAAATAGTTTGCAAATTCATGGGTGTTACATCGTCATTCGACACACACATTTTAACATGTTTCTCCGCTTTACATTGAACATTGGTCTGTTGAACTTGTAGCAATATAGGATCCAAAGACCAAAGTTGTACTAATTTAATTTGAAGTGAAGGGTCATCAATACCTACTACAGCATGATTAGTCCCAACAGTTTGATCAAACTCAAGTACAATCTTCTCCTCTTAAGCAAGATGTATGATCCTCTCTTTCAATGTCACGTAATTTTTTATAGGGTCACCCATTAGCTTGTGATAGCGATAATATTTTGGATCCAACGTTTTATTCTTCTCCTCAGTTCGCTTTAATTCAGGCAACTCAATTATCTTGTTTTCCAACAATTCATCCACCATTCCAAACAAATCTGAGTCAGGCAATGGATACTTCTTTGCCTGCAAGTCCTTCAAGTTAGGCTTATCGCCTATATAAACTCTTGAGTATGAAGTATTCTTCTCCTCCTTAGCCTTTCCTGATATTTTGACATGCGCAAAAGTGGTAGTGATTGTCATTGAATCCTTTGTAGAGTTTTTGGAAGGTTTATCACTCTTCTTGAACATGTTTTTTCCTTAGCCTCAGATTTTTCTTTTCTTTTACCTTTGCTGGAAATGGTAAGTTCCATGTCATGAGCATGTGTTGCCAACTCTTGGAATGTCTTTAGCATTATTCCATGAAGAACGTACTGCTAATCCCAATCCATTCCATTAATACACATTTCTACAGTAGAATTTTCAGTTAATTTGCCGTTGTACTCGACGCTTAAAGCTCGCCATCAATCAATGTAGTCAATGACATGCTCATCTTGTCATTTGCTCCCTCCATGCTGACAACACGCTTAGTACTATAGAACCTATTCAAAAATTCTCCCTCCATTTGCTCCCAATTATCAATCGATTGAGGGGTAAGGTCGGCATACCAATCAAAGGTAATTTCCTTGAGAGAACGACGAATTGTTTGGCCAACAAGTTATTGGTAGTACCAGCATTGTTATATGTCTCAATGAAGTATGCGACATGTTGTTTAGATTGAACTTTGGTGATTGATAACTAGTTGGTATGCACAACTTATCAATCCTCTTACTATAAGGTTTCACATAACTGTGATCCCCCTAACCACTTACACTTATTTGTTTCTTGACTACTTCAGCTATAATGTCTTTAATTTGTTGAGCAGTAAGGGATCACCAGGCTTTTCCTTCTCATTCTCTGAATTATCCTCAGCTTCAAAGTTATCCTCCTCACTTTTTGATGATTTAATGGTCTGTTTCCCNATGATTTAACGGTCTGTTTCCCAATCTTCTTCGTCGGTATAGTAATTTGTTCATTTTTGCTTCTTAATTTCAGCATCCTTTTCTACTCCATCTTTTATCAACTTGCCAATGAGAGTGTTCATGTCAGCAAGTTGTTCCTCCACACTTTTGTTTTTCATAAATCACTATGACAGAGGCAATGTCCAACTGCAATGGTTCACCTGATTCCTTAAGCACAAAAGACCTGAGAGGAGATGATTGAAGAGAACTACTATCGGTTTTAGAGTCCACCCCTACATATGGGTTGTAAAGGAGACTAGTGTGAACGACCAAGTCTCCTTCCTTGTCAGCATCAATTCGCCTTGTTGAATTGAAATAAGTTAAGTACAATCATTTGTGTCCAGCAATGGAACTCGAACTGATGTGTTCAGCAATAGAGCTTGAACAAAAGACAGGAGACTCACGTAGGTGTGTTAAGCGCTTCCAAAATAGCATCAACAAAGTTATTCCTGCATACTTTATTATGTATCGCAGCTCCACGCAAGCTTGCTACAGCAGATGTGACTACAACTTTCTTCATTCCCCTAGTAAATATGCCATTGTTAGAATTTTCAATGATTTCAACAAGGCTTGCTAATTATCGTCGAGTATTAACAGACTTCTTTTTCTCAGCAAACTTTGAAATGCTTTTCTTGGATGACATTTCTCAAGTTACTTTATTTTCTAAATGTTTGAGGATAGAAATAACAAGCAGAGATGGTCACACCGAGCACGTCAAAATATTTTTTGATACAAAATTTTAAGTGAAAGTCAACGACGAGCAATTCAGTAAAGAAATAATATTTTATTAACATTTAAATGTAAACAGTTTATAAAAAATAAACTAAGGCCCTATTCTCCTCGTCTTATTTTTACTTATTTTCAACAAAAATAAGTTCAGTTCAGCAAAAATAAGTTCAGATCAGCAAAAATAATAAGTTCAGATAAGCAAAAACAAATTCAGCTCAGCAAAATAAGTTCTAAATCAGCAAAAATAAGTTCAGATCAGCAAAAATAAGTTCAGTCAGCAAAAATAAGTTCAGATAAACAAAAATAAGTTCAGTTCAGCAAAAATAAGTTCAGTTAAAAAAAATCTAAACGTATTATGCAAATTAATTTGTACATGTATATTTATATGTGTATATTTTTTAAATGAGAAATTATGGTATAAAAACAGTAGAATATAATTTTAAAAATATTTAGGTAGCATTTTTGAAGACAATATGCATTGTATGGAAATAATATGAAAAAAAAATAATTACATATGATTAAATATTTTTGAAATGATGGAAAATTGGAAAAATATATTATTTAGAGATTATAATAAATCAATTATATATAATTTGAGGGAAAAAAAATAGATTATATATAATTTAGATATTATAATAAATCAATTATATATAATTTGAGGGAAAAAATCAGATTATATATAATTTAGAGATTATAATAAATCAATTATATATAATTTAGAGATTTTTCTTGCGGGAGTCTTTGAGAATAATTTTAGCAACGATATTCAATAATATTTTGTAGCTATTTTGATTTGGTAATTTTGACAATAAGGGTAGCATTTGGTTGCTGTTATTGGTAAAAATTAATGCTAAGGTTTTCTTTAATTTTTAATTAGTATAAAACAAATTCAGCAAAAATAAGTTCAGTTTAGCAAAATTAAGTTCAGATTAGCAAAATTAAGTTCAGTTCAGCAAAAACAAGTTCAGTTCAGCAAAAATAAGTTCAAATCAGCAAATACAAGTTCAGTTCAGCAAAAATAAGTTCAAATCAGCAAATACAAGTTCAGTTCAGCAAGAATAAGTTCAGATCAGCAAAAATAAGTTCAGTTCAGAAAAAATAAGTTCAGTTCAGCAAAAATAAGTTCAGATAAGCAAAAATAAGACGAGGGGAACAGGGTCTAAGTCTTCTGATTTCGTTCCACTATTTTCTTATGACACTTATCGACGTCAACTAAACTTGACACTTGCTGACGTCAACTAAATTTGGTAGACAATCTTCAAGTGAGGGCTGCCCAACTTCAATCTCACTTTGAATGTGCTTGAGTGTCCCTTGAAAAATGGCACAATTTGGTGTTGCTTATTGACTGTTGGCAAAGAGAATTTGTAAATTCCTTTGGATGTTCTTCAATTGACTTTTTCCAACTGAATGTATCTTTTTTCCTCTTTAAAGTGATGATGGGTATTTATAGGAGAGTTTAATCTCCATGTTCGACTTGGAGATGTGGGATTGGATCCTTTTTAATGACTTGAAAATCTTGTAGTCTTTTTGGCCCAATAGTCATTTATTTGGATTAATAATATAATCAGCCCAAATTATATGATCCAAATTATTTTATTAACTTGGATATTTAACTTAAGGGCTAAATTAGTTAAGTTGACGAAATATTAACTCAAAAAATTAATCTATTTTAATTTTGACAATTTAATACATTTTCAGTGTCTACACCAGGTCATTTCAAACACTCAAAGCACAAATTTTCCCTTTTGCCAATGACATCAAGCATCAAAGATAAGGATAATCTAGTAATCTTAACATACATACAGTTAGCACTGTCAATCAAATTAAACAATTAAGTTTTGGATATACTCAAACAGTTCAGTCTATTATATTTCATTTAATTTAAAGTGAATTTTTCTTTCTTTTCAGGTCAATCCAATTAATTTTTATTTTGGTTCAATTAAGTTCAATTAACTTTGAACCTAGCACAGTTTTGTTGACTTTCAAACAACGGCGGTTCTAGAAATTCCAAAATGGGTGTATGAATGAAATTTTGCTTGTCAAACAAAATTAGAAAGTCCAAAATTTATTTTACTGCCAAGCAAATTAAAAATTGAGTTGTAAATTATATTTTATTCCAATATTTTAGTTGAATTCTACAATGATTTCATATTAGTAAGAAAAGTAATGGAAATAATTAGAAGTAAAATGGATGAATATACATGAATTGAAAGCAACTTTTTTTTATTTACACCAAAAAAACTTTTAGTGTTGTACATAAAAGTGGTGTACAAATGTTGTACATTTTAATATTAAAAAATTATCAGATAACATCATTAAAGTAGCTCTATTTGTCAAGTAGAATTACCTCTAAATAAATTTAGTAACATATTTAAAGTCACTTTTTTTAATAAAATAACACCTTTCCATCGGATTCTGGAGTAAAGACTTGGACTCTTCATTATTCTAGTGGATTACGCGTATACATGTGCCTTTTTTTTATTTTTTTTTTACTGTTGTAGGGCCTACCTAAATTCCTTCCTTTGTACTCATCTTTTCTCTTTCTTTACTCCACTGTCTTTACTCCAATAACTACCTTTCATTTTCTTCTATTAAAACATAATCCAAATCGCCCACTCAATTTCATTCTTTAAAATTTTGTCCTATTAGTACTATTGACGTTTTAACTTATCGAGGTTAGTTTGATGCTGTTAATTTTTGTTATTAATTTTTTTCTCTTTTGGCAATTCAATTTTTATGCGTTTTTTGTGCTTGCATGTTGTTTTTTTCTTTATTTAATAACTCCTTTTTGTTGTAAGTTGTAGTAGTAGTAGTTGTGTAATGTAATAAGTGACTGTAATATATTATACTTGAATAACTTTTGTTAATTATTTAATTTTTTGTGTAATTGATTAAATTTTATTAATTTAACAGGATGAAAACCAAAAACTATATGTTTAACCATACACTAGCACTAAAATTGACATTTTTCTTAGAACTAGTTGTGACACAGTGCGCAGTGCGCACGGCGCCCCAAAATATATATGTTCGTGATTATAATGTTTAGGTTTATACAATTCATAGTCGACGGTTTTCGGTATAATTCGAGAGTAATGGATATATAGTTGATTTTAGTAATACACATGATTCTAATTTGGTATTACATTGATACTATGATATATACTAATTATTGGTTTGTTTAATAGTTATGTATATTATTAACTATAGTCAGGAATGGGCCAATACATATACGATATGATAACCCCACAGAGTTCAGCTTGTTCTTCTTCATGAGCGCGTGGTGCTCCAAAATATCAATGCTTGCGGTTATCATGCTTCGATTTTTATGAATTTTACTTAATGTTTTTGGTTCCTAGTTTAAATTGTGAAAATAATAGATTAAAATAGTACAACATCGTATCAAGGCTTTGAATCCATCTCGATTCTACAATAGAGAAGCAAAGAAAATAACATAGGAGCCTTAACATCAATTCAAGTCTTTCCTAATTAATTTAGTGATTATTAATGCCACCATACTTATAAAAACAAACCATAGTAACAGCTTGCATTGAAATGGAAGTAAATCATGATGAAAAAAAAAAAAAGAGGAAATCAAATCAAAATGGCATTAGGTTTGAGGGTACAAATATTTGACCTCAATAGAAATTACATGGTAAATAATACTTACCCAGTTGATTTACCTTCACATGCCACTGCTAGGCATAACTATGTGCAAGCATACATGCAGCCATGGAAGACATTTTCATAGAGAAAACCTGCACAATTAGTATAACAAGAAAAGAAGGAAAGGACAGGAATGGTAAGTTGAGGTTGTCTTATTACTTTTATATACCAGACATAACCCGTCAAATAAAAGCCAGTTAAGCAAATTAATATCCTGACTAAGTCAGACCAAGTGATATTATCTAGAGGAAAACCCCAATAAATATGGAAGAAACAATGAACAAGAAAAGTGTATAAATCATACCTTTTCCTTACCTAGCATTCATGCAAAAGCAACAAATAGATAAGCAATATAAGTTATAAGTCATGACACTAAAAACTTGATTATTTAACCTCAAACCGTAGCATGGAATTTCCAATTAAATTCAAACATAGTATAGTTCAATAATTTCATGTTTACTAAAAATTAAATTCACCAGATGGGAAACCTTTTAAGTCTTTCCTAATTAATTTAGTGATTATTAATGCCACCATACTTATAAAAACAAATCATAGTAACAGCTTGCATACTTATAAAGAGGAAGCTTGTTTGCACCATGTCAGCAACAACTTCATGATGATCACAGTGAACCTACAAGTATTTTTACCACAAAACAGAAAAGCAATAAACTCTTGTCATATTAGTAGTTACATGGAACGTGCACAACAATAATTTATCCTGATGTCAAGAAAGCATTGTTACTATGTCTAACTTTCCTAATAGTATTAAAGCACACTCAGTAGTAAAAATTATCAATTTCTTAATGCTCTGAAACATATTAATTAGTACCCATTTCCGCTGGTATCAAAGCTAGATCCTTTTATCCTTTTATCCTCATACATAATCAGCCTAACGCTTTTCCAACAGCCTTTCAAGCCTATTGAGCTCCTCCTCCTGAGATTCCAGCTTGTGATTATCCTTTAAAATATTTACACAGCATCAGTCAACACACTGAACACGGGTCGCAACAAATTCCCGACAACCTGATTATGGGTATTACAGTAACAATTTGAAAACAATTGCATCAACATTTTTTAAACAAAATTTTTTGTTTCAATCAAATAAATTTGGGGCAATGGTGGTCAAGAAGATTGCTTCAAATATCCTGAAGAGATAATTCCCTTTTTTAATTACTATAATTATAAATTTGAGGCATTGGTTGTCTAGATGAATGCATTGCTCTTTGGTTTTGACAAATTGTACTTTAGCGAGGATGTAATACATTGTCAAGTATTTTTGCAGTTAAACCTATCGTTGAGACTAAATTCGATTATTTATGTTTGTAGACATAATATTAATAGAAATACTGTAATTGTTTGTAGACATCATTATAATTGTAGATCATAGGATGTAATACATTGTCAAGTACAATTGCTATGAACCAATGCCTAAACAATTACAGCATTTATGTACTACATAATGGATCTTTTGTCTACAAACATGTGATGCAATACATCGTCATGAACAGTTAAATGCTTTATCATGACTCATGACTACATATTTACTAAGAAATACTGTGAAGTACTAAAGTCAAAGACTAAAATACTATGTAGTGACAACAAGCCCCCAAAATGATACCTTGAAAAATGCTGCTTCTCAGCCTTTGTCTGAGCTGCATGATGATAAGCTTGTAACTTAGCAACTAATTCTGTGGAATCCTTTGCAGCATTAACAGCAAGAACCTAGCAAAAAAAAAAGGGAATTGTTAGGCAATCAGAGCCCCAGCTCATGAAACACAATAACATATGGTTTTCCTAACTGAAGCAACTGAGCCAGTGCCTTTGGTATAATTAATAAGGCTTCAGCAAACTCTGCGATTGCCAATTGCTCCCTTAACCCTAGCGTCATAGCAAGGCTCTCTAAGTACACTGACAACGCTACCTCAACAGCCCCTCCACCTGCTACGACCTGCAGTTGAAAAACATTTATATGATGAAAATCTCATCATTTTCTTGTGGACTCCCCTCTCTTTAAACGTATGTAAAGCAATTTTGAAAAGAGGTTCAACAGAACAAAAATCTACACTACTGAATTCCAAAATTTACCATGTTCGACTCAAGTGTTCTCTTTACTATACACAAAGCATCATTGAAAGCCCTTTCCATCTCGTCAAGCATGAAATCATTTGCGCCTCTAAGTACTAAAGAAACCTAAGAGAGTTTACACAAAAATAGTTATAAAAAAAATAAAAAATAGGAAAGGTATATGCAACTTATGAAAGTCTGATGCGCAACAGATTTCTAAAGGATTTTAGGCAAATTATGGCAATAGAGATCCTAATCTCCAAGAACATAGAGGGCATAGATACATAATGACACACGTCACTGGTGATGCGAGACCAAACTCTTAGAACTCCATGTGACATAGGAGAACCATGTGACGGTGGCGGTCCCGGAGGAGCAGGTTTAGATGGATCAGTAAAACCAACAGGTGGTGAAGGCCTAAATACAGGGGCTGGGGGTCCCCCCATAGGACCAGATGGTGCAAAAGGCACTGTGTTGGCGGGAGCTGAGGGTGGGGGAGGTCTTACTCCAGCACCATCTGGTCTACCAGCCACAGGACCAGACGACAAAAAGGGACTCGTAGCGGTGGGAGGTGCTGCTGCAAAAGGACTAACAGCTGGTCAACCCGAGACATTTGGGCGACCTGGATTTCCAGATGCCATCTTATTCAATCCTTTTCCCCCACTTTCTTCCCACCCTATACAAGATTACCTGATGAAAAATAGCACCAAGTACAAAAATACTTAATATATATATATACACGAAGGTTTTATATCATCTAAATTATATACAAACAAAAAATCCTACTAAATCGATCGACATATTCCTAATTTCCTATCACCCCCATCATCAAATTTATTCGGAACTCGAATTCGTCAGAAGCTGAAAACATTCATTGTTTCTCAATTTCTCATTTTTATCTTCCATGATTCAAACAACTCACTCAATCCCTCACTACTTAACCACATAACTAACACAATAAAACCGTGGCCGAATAACTAACATATAAGCCAATTTCAATACTACTCTTGTCAATTTGCAAACAACATTTTATAACAACAAATATAACTCCATAACATTCAACAAACGTAACCAAAGCATCTCAAATCATATCTCCAATGCAACTATTTCTAAGTTTACATATGCCATTAATACCAACAACACTTCCATTATCTCCAATGATTGCGATACCAAAAAAATAAAAAAAATAATACAAAAAAAAACCCAAAAAAAAAAGCTAAACTTTTTTAATTAGACAACTGAATTGTTAAGCAAGCAACATGAATTCGACATTAATTACCACAAAAACAACTAAAATTAAGCATAAACACGAAATTTAACCCATGAGGATCTTAAAGAGCAACAGTACTTGGCTTAGTACCATCAAGTTCAATCAATATCCTAGCAAAGAAAGGAGACCCTTAGAAAATCGGTACCTCTGTATCCACCTAGAACTGTCGAAGCGAATCTCGAGCCACGGAAAGGAGTCATTTCCTATCACTCCCATCATCGAATTTATTCAGAACTCGAATTCGTCAGGAGCTGAAAACATTCATTGTTTCTCAATTTCTCATTTTTATCATCCATGATTCAAACACCTACAGTTTTTTTTGCACTATCAATTAATCAAAAACTCCTTCAATATAAGGCTGAAATATATGAAGAATTAGACTGAACAAAGATGCTACTTAAAAGACAAAAAACAAAATTAACTTAATCAAAATCGAAATCGAAACGAATATGAAACAATGACAGAGTCCTTTAACAACAACCTATTTAGAAGATAGTTTAGCAAAAACACAGTCCTCCAATCAGTCATAATTTAACTAAGCAAAGAGCTTATCCAAACAAAATAATTTTAAAATTACTTAAATTCAAACAAAAGTAACTTGCAATTTTCGCTAATTCAACTTTAATATCAACTGTAGTAACTAATTGCAAAAATTACATCTTAATCAATAACAAATCTACTTGATTAAGCAAAAAAAAAAAACCCTCAATTAACATCAAATTAAACCCTAAAATAACAAAAAAAATTTAGCATAAAATCAATATAATTGATAACCAAACAAAATAAACGTAACAAAAATTCGTAAAATTGAAAGATTAAGATAATTATGCTAGTAGAGAGAGAGAGAGAGAAAAATTCAGCATAAAATCAATAAAATTGATAATCAAACAAAATAAACGCAACAAAAATTTGTAAAATTGAAAGATTAAGATAATTATGCTAGTAGAGAGAGAGATGTTTTACAAGAGAAGCAACGAAAGGAAAAGGATGAAGTTCTGGGGCGTCGGAAATTGTTTTGAGAAGAAAGGAGGTTGAAAGATAAAGTGGAATTTCGTCGATAAATTGGAAATGTAGCGGATTTGAAAGCGCTGAATTTGTTCGAGAGAGAAAGAGGAGAAGAAAGTGTGGAAAAACCCTAATCCCAAAGAAAAGGAGCGGCGGAAGAGAGAGAAAGAATAGGGGATAGGGAGATGAATGAAGAAGTAAAGAGCAGTAAGGAAGTGAGATGAATGGCATAATCGTATAAAATACACAACATATCAGCTTAAAACCAACAAACTAAGAACATGTTTGGTATGTTAATTTTGAGTGTAGGAAATGGAATCAAGTAACAATTTTCATTACCTATTGTTTGATATGAGATCTTAGTAACACAATCCATTACCTAAGGGTAACAATTACCCCCACTTTGTTACCCTTCCCAACCCTATGGTAACAAAATCCTTTCCCTTTTATTTTGTTTGCTTTCCAATTCCTTAGTTATACCAAACAACTTATAATGCTAACACTTAATGTTACCCTTTCCACTTGTAATTTGTTTCCATTCCATTTCTCATCCGAAATCTATACCAAACACCCCCTAAATCTAAAATCCATTAGATCCATCACAACCACAAGCTAAAAACAACACCCAAACATTCGATTCACACCAAAACAAAAACAAAAACCCTAAAAAACCAAATCCCAAATCAAATAATCCAACAACCCACAACTCAAAATCAAAAACCCACAAAAAAAATTGAATATTCAAATCGACCCACAAATTAGATTTCCTCTAATCTCATCAACTCATCACTAACACAAATACCCAGCTCAAAATTAAAAACCTAGAAAATCAGTAGATCAAAACAAAACTTAATCAAACCAAAAAATAAAAAAATAAAAAAATAAAAAAGTAACCCAGAAAAGAAGATGAAGACATACTGAAGCCATGAGATTAGAACCCAATTGAACCGATTCATAAAAACAAACCCTAACCCCATAAATACCCCTAACAAATAGAAATATGAACTCCAACATGCAAGAGTCGCAGATTTCAAAGTGAGAAGTAGGAGACGATGCAGTTACAGAGAAGAAGGAAGAAAGGGAAGAGATCTGAGGGCCATGCAAGGGTCGCAAATTCCAAAGTAAGAAGTAGAAGATGATTGAGTTAGAGAGAAGAAGAAGGAAAGGGAAAACATGCAAGAGTCGCAGATTTCAAAGTGAGAAGTAGGAGACGATGCAGTTACAGAGAAGAAGGAAGAAAGGGAAGAGATCTGAGGGCCATGCAAGGGTCGCAAATTCCAAAGTAAGAAGTAGAAGATGATTGAGTTAGAGAGAAGAAGAAGGAAAGGGAAAACATGCAAGAGTCGCAGATTTCAAAGTGAGAAGTAGGAGACGATGCAGTTACAGAGAAGAAGGAAGAAAGGGAAGAGATCTGAGGGCCATGCAAGGGTCGCAAATTCCAAAGTAAGAAGTAGAAGATGATTGAGTTAGAGAGAAGAAGAAGGAAAGGGAAAACATGCAAGAGTCGCAGATTTCAAAGTGAGAAGTAGGAGACGATGCAGTTACAGAGAAGAAGGAAGAAAGGGAAGAGATCTGAGGGCCATGCAAGGGTCGCAAATTCCAAAGTAAGAAGTAGAAGATGATTGAGTTAGAGAGAAGAAGAAGGAAAGGGAAAACATGCAAGAGTCGCAGATTTCAAAGTGAGAAGTAGGAGACGATGCAGTTACAGAGAAGAAGGAAGAAAGGGAAGAGATCTGAGGGCCATGCAAGGGTCGCAAATTCCAAAGTAAGAAGTAGAAGATGATTGAGTTAAAGAGAAGAAGAAGGAAAGGAAAAATCTCAGCAAAGGAAACATGTGCCTGTCATGTGACCACAATAGTGAAAACACTATGCATGCTGACGTGGCAGCTGAAGTGGACCAATAGGGGTGCAGCACTGTTCTTTCAATAGTGGTTGGCTATCACCACATTTTAAGATGTAAGGATATATATATATATATTCTCCTGATTTCTCTATCATTAGAACATATGTGTACAGGTTAACAATCTACAAAATAACTATGTCAATTAAGCACGCATTAGAAGTTATACATAAGTTGATATAACTAAAAGAATGAATACCGCGGTACTTTGCTCAGGGAGAGATGGAGGTCCACCATCGGGAGGCTTTAAAACAAACTCGACCAAATCATGCATTCTAGCATTCCACAAAGTGCTACTACGAGACACTTTCTCTTCACATCAACGATTTTTGTTCAAAACATAAACAAAGTTAAACTCATAATCTAATTCGTGTCACATAAAAAAAATTAAACTCTTTACCGCCACCATAATTTATGCCACGAAAATGCACCCAATAATCAAGTCAATAATTCTAAATCCTCTTAAATTAATATTGCTACACCTGATCAAGACTCTTAGTACTCAATAAACTCTTTAGTTGATTCACAAACATCTGATCAATATATTTATTTAGTACTAAAACTCATTAATCTTTTGCACTTTCATTTTTTGATATTGATTTCCATAATCCCATTAGTTCAACATCTGATATGGCCAATTAGGCTTATGTCCAGCATCTCTAACAGTCAAATGTAAAACCCATACGCAATTTCAGCCTTCTTCAATCGTCAATTGTTCATCCTCTTCCCATATTAACCCCCCACCCACCCCCCGACCCCAAAAAGCCCAATCATAACCCTTGCTCCTTATCGTGCAGCTTTTCCACACTAACCCCACCCATTTACCCACATCCCTCCCCTTCTTCCACCCACTTACCCACTTCTTTCTTCGATTGCTCATCCTTCCATACTTAAATCTCCTTACCTCCTCCACTACTTATCATCCCACCACACTCAACTTCCCCTACCTCTTTCTCAATTGTTCATCCTGCCTCGACGCTCAATCACAACCCATTATTCCCACTCCTTATAGCCATCTTCTCCACACCCATTTCCCCCTCCCCCACTCCCAATTTAATCATTAATCGCCTCCATTACATAATCTACACTAACAAAATTAACCCTAAAATCATAAACGAAAATCAGAATTTCACCTCATAATCCCCAAAATATAATAAAATCTAAATTAAAACTTAATCAACAATATAAAAACTGAGATCAAAATTAAAAAAATTTGTCTAGCATGAACTATTTCATCAAATGAAAGACCTCGAATCAGATCAAATCTCGTCTACATCATTTGTCATCTCGAACAACCAAAAAACATAATAATCAATTAATAATCAATTAACATCCTCAAATTTTAATTTATCTAAAAATTAATATAGGAACATTAGGAAACCCATTTTTACAAACATTAAAATCAACCCAAAAAAAATCCAAAAATTACAAAAAGCAAATTTCTACCCATTACCAAGATTAATCTCATCAAATCAACCCAAATCACATCATATCAAACCCCCCAAAAAAAACGATTTAATAAATTTAATTAAGCAATTAAATATATCAAACATAAAATTTACAAAAAAAAAATAGATTAAGGTAAGAAGATGATACCTTTGAAAGAATCATATCAAGAAGCTCACTTCTAGAATCACAAACCTCTGTTTGGTGGCTGCAAAAATCAACCAAAAATCCATCAAACAAAAATCACCTAATTTAACCTAATCATTAAACAACAACCAAACAAACCTTTAAAAAATTGAATGATAAAAAATAAAAGAAAGTAAGAAAAAAGGAAGTACCTTCGTTGCCAACGCAAACACATGGTGAGATTACTACCCAAAAACCCGATTCGGCGAGGTTTCGGGCAAACAACAATCGGACCTTTAAGATCCGAATAAGATAGAATTATTTAAATAACTAAATGATGTTATTAAACTCTCTCTCAAAAACCACCACAACAATTCTTTCTCTCTCTACTTTAACTTCAACTTCATTCTCAACTACTTGTTCTTCTTCAATTTCCCGCTCTAAGCATTTCATCAAACAATTGCCCTACATTTTAGTTAGCCGCTGTTATTCAACTTCAGGGGTAAATTTGGAATCACAGAAAAAAGGAAAAGAGATGAACTATGTTTTGGTTACTGGTGGTGTTGTTAGTGGTTTAGGCAAAGGTGTTACTGCTAGACCCCTCATTTCTTCACAACCTACCAAGGTGTTCTGCTGAACCTCCCAACGATTCATTTTTTTTCTTTTTTCTTTATTTTTTTCTGAAAAAAAAAGGAACACCTAAAAAAACAGAGAAATTCAAGCGATTAATTAATTAATATAATTACAGATCTTCAAATTGATAATTAGATCATAAACAGTAATTTAAAGACTGTTATTATGCTTAATTGCGAGAAATTCCAGCTAGATCTAAACGAAAACATTTGTAAAATTAAAAAAAATATATAAATTAAATTGAATATTTTAGAACAAATTGTGTGAGTTAGATCTTAATTAGGGATAAAAAGGAGTGAAATTTTGTTTATTTTTAGAGAGATTTTACCTACAAAAATGGTGAATCATAGCTAAAATTAAGTTTTTTATTTTAAAACAAATTTAAAAATTAAAAAAAGCAAAATTAAATAAATAAATAAATAAATAAAATTACCTGGAAAAAAGAAGAGAAATAAAAAGGACAGAAATGGATGAAGAAAGGGCGAAAAAGATTAAGTGGAGGAATGGATTAATTTATAGAGAAGATTGAAGAGAAGAAGATGACCTAGCTAAAAGGGTAATACAACGATGTTTTGAGGTGACCCTTCTTAGACATGCAAGGGTCGCAACGAAACGGCAACCAAATGCCCCGGCAACCATTGAATTTTAGACATGCAAGGGTCGCAGAGAAGTTGGGAGATTAGAGAAGAAGAGATTTCAGAAGAATCGTGAAGGAGAAGTGTTTTTCTTTCCTTTTTTTTAATTCAAAAGCAAATAGTGCCCACTTGCTGACGTGGACCAATGGCAATGGGTTACTGTTAAAAGGACAGTAATTTCTCCAAGACACTTTTATATATGTTATAGATATGTTCTTTAGCACATCTCATATGAAGTCAATTGGCATTGCTTTCTCTATTCTAATTCACATGCATAATTTGCTGTACGTTGTGATGAATTGCAGCATAACTGGAAGTTTGTGGCTATGAATCATTATTACAAGCATTTCTCAATAAATTCTGGTAAGGATTTTAATTCACAAATGTCAATGCAATTACACCAGAAGAGAAACTGTAATTCAGCAGATCATGCATGTAATGATTATATGTCATTGTGGGGATTGTGGTTCATTTGATATGTCTGCTTAGATTCATTATTCTGATTATTCTGCAGCTGTGGACATTTAGATTCTGAATTTTTTAAGACGCTTGAAAACTATCAAATCAAATGAAAAAATAACTAATACAAACACACGCACAACCTAAGACAATTATTTCCCCATGACTAAACTGTATGATAACTTGTTACATTTTTAACATTCAAATTTCTAAAAAAGAAAGTGAGATAAAAGGAACTCAATTAAGTACAGATAACTGAAATAAGGTTGAAACTATCTGAAAGTCTTAAGTAACAAACACAAATTGAACACCCCAAAGTCTAAAGCCAAAACCTAAATCGAAATAAACAAACACAATTACCTTTGTTCAAAACCCTAACTTTGAATTGTTGAGAGTTTGAGAGGTGTCACCATTAAGATATTCAATTCGAAACATCAATATCCAAATCTAGCAACTCGATTAAAATTTGACTCTTGTTGTTTGTTTTCTCCACCAAACTCGAAAACAAAACAAACAAAAAAAATCAAACCACGGTCGAACCGAATAGATCTAACAACAACGAAAGCATCAAAGTGAATAGATCTAACCGAATAATCAAATATGAGTTCAAAAAACCATAAATTTTAGCCTAAACAATTGAAAATGAAAAAAATCGAGTTACCATTACAAGAACTGAGTTTTTTGTGGTAGACCTGGTGCTGGGGATCCGGTAGTGGTTGTGTTGTATCAAGAGAAGACGGAAGGCGGACGCAGAGAGAGGAGAAGGAGAAAATGAAGGATGAGAGAGAAAAGGAGAAGAGGGAGATAAAATAATTAAGGGATTTAGGGTTTGTTTTTGTTTATGGGGGTCACGTTTGTTCTTTCAGTTTTTTTTAATACAAGTTCAGAGAAATTACAAGTTCAACTTTTGGAGCGACAACCATGAAAGTGTAAAACGGAAGAACAGTTGCAGTTCCAAAGGTAAATGCACTGCTAGCAATTTGAGGATCCGCCAACCCTGAAATAGCATATGAAGTACATTGTATTGGATTGAAGGAAGAACCTCCAAACCAAAGAGCAACGAATCTGAAGATAATAAGTACATTGTTATGCTATATTAGATACCTGAGATTATTGGGGAAGAAGAAGATGAGTATTAATCTGAAGATAATTGATGCAATTGCCCATTCCCAGAATTTGTTTAATTTCTTCTCTTTCATTGAAGAAGATGATGAGTTTTCTTCGTTTTGTGGGTTTAATCTACCTCGACAACCACTCTTTCTTAGACGTGCAAGGGTCGCAACGAAAAGAGCAACCAAATTGCCCCGGCAACCATTGAATTTTAGACATGCAAGGGTCGTAAAGAAATTAGGAGGTTAGAGAAGAAGAGAGGAGCAATTTTCAGATCCACAAGAAGCGTGAAGGAGAAGTGTTTTTTTTTTTAATTCAAAAGCAAATAGTGCCCACTTGCTAACGTGGACCAATGGCAATGGTTTACTGTTAAAAGAATAGTAATTTCCCAAGACACTTTTATATATGTTATAGATGTAGCATGGTAGTAGGTTAATTGATAAGCAAAAGAAGAGCCTTTATAATGGAGGGACTTTTGAATAATTAAGGAGTGCATGAGCTTAGTTATTTTATTTTGGTTGACCTATTGAAAAGGCACTACAAGGTTAAGAACATTGATGCAATTTGGTAAAAATTTAAAGGCATAAACATAAAAAATGGTTGAGTTGAATTTACTATAGACTCTAATTCCATTGACTTACATAACACAAAGGATGATAATGGTTGTGTTTGTTATCGTGTTGGTTGAGGAGGAGGATGTTGAAAGCTGTGAGGATGAATGTGTGGAGCAACTCGTAGATTTAATTGTTGACACGGATGAACAATATGACTATTTGTATGAACCGGATGATCACATTGACATCGATGATGACTGTAGTGTGGAAGATGATGGTGAAGGAGGTGATGCTGATGGGGCAAAAACTATTAGTGAAAGAAACAATTAAATTGTGGTGCAGATGAGGGTGTGATGTGTGACAATAGTGACACTAATGAATTAGGCGGGGAGGAAAAGGTTTTGTTGGGCCAACAACACATTGGGCTTGACAAAGTAGCTGGATCTAATTACATAAATGCTAAAGAAAGCTTTCACTCAACTTATAATGCCCTACCAACTAAGGAAAAAAAACCACAAAAGCTTAGTAATCCCCCGCATTTTTGAGACTTCATATTATAATTATTTATGATTATAAGACTTTGTATTATAATTGTTTATGATTATAATAAATAGTTTAAGGAATTTTAAAGATAAAGTTATATTATATTTTTTATAGAGGTTTTATGAAGTTTTAAATAAATAATTTTTGCGGAGTTTTATTAAAAAATCTATATTTATTTCCAAAAGAGGTTTAGAATATTTTTTTTATTTCTAAAAATAGCAAAACTTATTTTGGGATTTATGCCTGAAGAACTTTGGATCATATTTAGTCCATTTTATGGATTTTCAAAAATTATGGGTTAAGCTTAATCATTTTCATGACTTCAATTATTTTAATGATTTAATAAAATCATTTAATATATAAATATTTTATCATCAAAGATATGTTTTTTTTAGCATTTTTATAACAATTTGTAATCACCCAATATATCCAAAATACCAAATTTTGTCTTTTCATCAAATTCTATCTTTTATAGAGATTGGATTAAAACAAAAATCAATCTAAATCCCTTCATGTTGACCGAAATTCCTAGGCTCCATATTCCTATAAATAGCTTAAATCTTCCTCTCAAATTCACTTTGCAAAAGCTTCACAAAAATCAGAAATTAAAACCCAAAATTCTTTTTTTTTCTTTCCTTTCCTTCGATTTTCATAGTTTTGTGGAAGATACTTTGAACCTCCACCACAGCCACCACGAACCACCAATCCAGACGCCACCATCACCAGGCAACACCCCTCACTGCAGGCTATCACATGTACCAACACCTGCCACCATAGCCACCTCTAAGTACCCTAAAAACTAGCTTAAAGTGGCCTGCACGCAAGCGGGCCATGATTTTCGGAAAAAAGAAACAAAATTGTTTCGTGTAAATAAATTTATAATATTCATGATTTTGATTTTATAAATATAATTAAAAAACTAATTTTTATGATCAACTAATGCACGAAAATTATTGTTAAAGGTTGTATATTAGTTATATAACAGTTTTAAGTGCCGGACAAATTTTTTAATGTTGATTTGTATTTGTCTCTCGCAAGAAGGAGATTTTATAGAAGGATAGTTTTAAGGGTTTAAGGATTTTTGTGATCGATGTATGTGCATGCTACCAAAATTTTAATAGCATGAAAGCGTTAGGTTTTAGTAATAGTATCATGTGTATAAATTTGGTGTTTAGAGGACGATAATGTTTCCCTTTCTTGAATTTTTAAGGAATTGTATGAAAAAAAATGATTTTTCGGTGTTTTGAATTATTTAAGGAGTTTTATGGTTCATTTAACGCTTGATATATTAATTTTGGACATTTTACAGTATGTGTGAAGTTATATAATTTTCACGTGATTTGTAGATGTGTTTAAGAAGACTTTAAATATTGATTAGTAGATTTGCGATTTTGCGGTTTTTACTAAAATAAATTAATTCAAAAGGCTTAAACCTAAAAGATGAAAACGAGACTATTTTGACTGGATTGCTTATAAAAAATATTGGTTATTTGAGTTGGTTTAATTTCAAAAAGGTTTTTATGAATATTTTATTAAAATTGTGATGGTTTTAACTTAAATTGACAGTTTTCGAAAATAAATTCACATAAGAGTTTTAAAACTAATCTAACTCGTCTAAATTTTTTTTCTTGACTAAATAAGTATAATAAGTTTTTATAAATTTTGTTTCACGACTTAATGAATTAATTAAGTATTTTTCAACTATTTTAAAGGGATTTATCGCTTAAATTAACGGTTTTTTAAAAATGATTAGGCCTTAATTAATTTATTAATAAAATATTATTTTTAAAAATCATAACTACTATAAAGGTTTTTGAAAACTAAGTGAAGTGTTTTATCACCAAATAATATTTTTATAAATTAAATAATTATAGGATCACTTAAATTGATTAATTGTTTTTTGGAATTTCACTGTAAGGGCCCCGGATTTTAGGGTCCCAATTTTTTTGGTCATCTCTCCCAAACCGTCCATAGGTCGAGTTAGACCTAAAAAGTTGTCTGAAGGAAAGGTGAAATGGACTTTTTGTAGAAGTATTTTGCAACAAAACAGGAGCGTAGGAATTTCAGCCACGCTGGCAATGTAGCGTGACAAAGTTCGTCACACAGATTGTGTAGCGCTACAAAGTTTGTCACGTTGCAGGTGTAGCACAGCAACCTTTGTGACGCTGCAACGTTAGCGTGACAAAGTCTGTCGCGCTACGCTATTTTAGTGTTTTTTTAATTTTTAATTATCTTTTTTCGAGTGAGATAATATCAACGAATACGGACGATGCTAGTAAGGAGTCGCCAATGAGTTTTAGGAAACAAACTCATAAACCATGTATTTAGATTGATTACGAATGGAACACGAATACGGGACGATAATCTAAATTGCACGAATAACCCTTTCGATCCCATGGGGAGGACATCAAGTTATGATCTTACGAACCAAAGGTTGGATTCGGGGGTGAAGGTACTAATATGATGGAGTGCGTTATATTAGCCAGTAGGCGGCAATTACTAGTTTTCTCTCTGTTATGNGGCCATTACTAGTTTTCTCTCAATTATACACAAATTATATAAAGAACCACAAAATAATAATTTACAACCTAACACAAAATTACTATTATTAAGGTGAAATCACATAAAACCTAATAACTTAGTCAAATCGTCGTTAAGATTAATTCAAGGTTCCTAGCATGATACAATTTGTCCAAAAATTATCTTAGTTTAATGTGATAAATTAATTCAAATTAAGTCCTTTAACAAAAAACATTGTGAAAAATTGAAATAAATATACAAATAAATAAATACAACAATTAATACATAAAGTTTAATTTAAGACTCTCAGAAAACTTACACTTCTTGCTTGATTATTGTTTTGTACACCAATGAACATAAGTCAAAATATATTATTGATGTACAATGAAGTCAAAACTTCTCAGAAAACAAGTTGAAAATATATTTAACATTGTAGACACCTAATTTAGTCCCCCTGTCCCGCGGCAGGACTCTATGATGATTAAAAAACTCATTTCTCTAGAAGATTGGATAATCGAGCATACTTGGGCATAAAAAAAAAAGATCTTTCAAAAAAAAAATGTAGCGCGCTTAATTTAGTCACGCTGACAGCTCAGCGTGACTAAGTTAGCAGCGCTACCCTAGTAGCGTTGTCGGGTTTCCTGCGCTACAGGGCCAGCGCGATTCGGCGTACCACGCTAGCAGCCCAACGCGATGAGGGTTACCACGCTATTATAAAAACCTTCATTTCCTTCATTTCTAAAAAAAAAAATTTTTTTTACTTATTCTCTCCCTCATACTTAATTAATCCGATTATTGCTTTTAAACAACCTTATTTTTTATAATAATTATTTATTATTTATTTGCTATTTATTTTAAAAAAGTTGCTACAAATTTTGATAATATTGAAACAATAATTCGACTGTGCCCAAATTAACACTCGATGACTCCAATCTTCATACGGAAAGTGGTACATTTCCTGAGAGCCCTAAAAATCAAACTTGTGGATTTGTTGTTGTTGGTTTTCCGAATCATTTACCGCTTTATTCATTTTGTTTTTGTTAAAGGGCTTAATTTGAATTAATTTATCACATTAAACTAAGATAATTTTTGGACAAATTGTATCATGCTAGGAACCTTGAATTAATCTTAACGACGATTTGACTAAATTATTAGGTTTTATGTGATTTCACCTTAATAATAGTAATTTTGTGTTAGGTTGTAAATTATTATTTTGTGGTTCTTTATATAATTTGTGTATAATTGAGAGAAAACTAGTAATGGCCGCCTACGGGCTAATATGACGCACTCCGCCATATTAGTACCTTCACCCCCGAATCCAACATTTGGTTCGTAAGATCATAACTTGGAGTCATCCCCATGGGATCGAAAGGGTTATTCGTGCAATTTAGATTATCGTCCTGTATTCGTGTCCCATTCGTAATCAATCTAAATACATGGTTTATGAGTTTGATTCCTAAAACTCATTGGCGACTCCTTACTAGCATCGTCCGTATTCGTATATTATTATCTCACTCGAAAAAAGATAATTAAAAAAACAAAAAAAAACACCAAAATAGCATAGCGCGACAGACTTTGTCACACTAATGTCGCAGCGTCACAAAGCTTGCCGCGTTACACCTGCAGCGTGACAAACTTTGTAGCGCTGCACAGTCAGCGTGATAAACTCTGTCACGCTAGCGCGACTGAAATTCCTGCGCTCCTGTTTTTTTGCAAAATACTTCTACAAAAAGTCCATTTCACCTTTCCTTCATCTCCAAAAAAACTTGGTTTTGAAACCACTCAGCAAAAGTTCGGTTGTGCTCTTGCATTACCAAAATGAAGTGGCTTAGGGTTTTTTTTTTCCAAATAAACGAAGTGTTTTTCAACGTAGGGGTGGACCTCAGATAAGTGTAGAAGAACACATCGATGTGCTTGATGAAATCGGTCACTATGATGTTTAATCTGCTTGTGACCTATCGTACCATACCCATCAAGTCTCCCCTCATGACGAAATTTACCCAAACCAATTTCTTGACCCATGGCTAGAAAGATGGCACAAAAATTGGAACACTCCTCAGCCGTGTATCCTCTAATTATACTACCTTCTGGTTTTGCTGGATTTCTTGCTTTGTCTTTCAAAACCCCCATGTATCTCTCAAATAGGTACATCCAATGCAAGAAAACAGGACCAACTTCCTTAACTTCACGTACAACATGCATCACTAGGTGAACCATTATGTCAAAAAAAGAGGGCGGGAAATACATCTCAAACTTGCAAAGCGTTTCAATGAGTTCATCTTGCATCGTGTCAAGCTCCTTAGGATCGAGAACTTTTTAGCATATTTTGTTAAAAAATAAACACAATTTTAGTATAGCATACCTAACATGTTTTGACATAAGGCCTTGAAGAGCAATGGGTAGGAAGACCTGCATCAAGACATGGCAATCGTGCGATTTCATGCCAATTAATCACTTATCAGCCATAGAATCTAGACGTCGTACGTTGGATGAATAACCAGTTGGAACCTTTATTCCATACAAGCACACACAAAACCTTCTTTTCTCATCTCGTGATAATGTGTAGCAAGCTCGAGGTAAAAGGCTTTGTTTCTATCTACATTGTACTCTGGCCATAGCTTGGGTCGAATATTGTCATCATTCATATCTTTCCGAACACTTAACGCATCTTTGGTTTTACATAGAGTATCCAACAACGTCCCCACAAGTGCATCACAAACATTCTTTTCAATATGCATAACATTGAGGCAATGTCTAACATCTAAGTGTTTCCAATAAGGAAGATCCCAAAAGATGGAAACCTTTTTCCATAGTTCACCCTTCTTTGAAGGTTGGGAATAGCCTTTAGCAAATCGTGTTGTCACATCATTTATTCGATCATACACTAGTAGAAAAATTGGATTTTGCTGCGCCACATTTGCTGCGGTTCTTTGAGATTTTTAAAGAACCGCAGCATATAGTTGTTGATGATACACAAGAAAAATTATTTGCTGCGGTTGATTTATTTGCTGCTGTTCTTTTTCTTATTTGCTGCGGTTATAACCGCAGCAAATAAATCAACCCAAAACAAATGGTTGTAGCCCAACCTAAACGAAGGGGCTATAAATACAAAAACCCTTAGTACCTAACCCTAACTCCCCTTCATTCTCCCTCATTTTTCCACCTCCCCTTCTTTCTCATCTTTCTCCCTGTCAATCTCTCTAACCCTAACTCCCTCTCTCATTCTCGCATCTTTCCCTGTCATTCTCATTCTCGCCTCTTTCTTTTCTCATCCTCATTCTCGCCTCTTTCTTTCTCATTCTCATTCGTCCCTCCCCATTTGAAGGTACTACCTCCTTTAATTTGTTTTGTCTTTTTTGTTTTTTTTTTTTATTTCGATTGCAATTATTTTTTTCGATTGTTTTGTTTTTCTTCTTCTTGTTGTTGGTTTGAAATTGATTTATTTATTTTGATTTGTTTGATACAATTTTGAAGCAAATTTCATGCAATTTTAGATGACTTTGAGGCGATTTCGAGGCTTGGGCGATTTTTCTTCAAGATCTATCTTTTGAGGTAATCTTTTGAGGTAATGTTTTTGAATTCTTTCACTTTAATTGAATTTTTCTCTTTTTTTTTGTAAATTTGTATTATCAAATATATTGTAACTCCTTTTAATTTTTAATCGTAATTTCTGCCATTTTCGTAAGCAAAAAGAATAATGAAATATTATTGCATTTAATTATGATTTATGAAATCTCCAATTTCTTTACTGTAATGTGTAATTTTTGTTGTTTAATTTTCATATTTTTCTTTTGTTTTTTGGTATCTAAATTTATCATTTCATATTTAGTTGCACCATTGTTATACAAATGAAATTCCAAAATTTTTACTGTAAATTTCATGTTTTCGATCATAGTTACTTAATATATATTATGAATATGTTCCTCGATTTTCCTAGCAATTCTTGATTTTTTTGTTTCATATTTCATAATCTTCAAATATTAATAATGTGGTTCTTTTTTTTTTAATTATTGTTAAATTGCATCATATGAACAATTGAACACACTTATTATTTTAATTATTGTTAAGCATATATATATATGCTTAATTTGACTTTTCTTGGGTGTTTTTATTGTTTACAATGTTACTAATTTGAAGGCTAAGATATGTTATAGTGGTTTTATAGTTGCTAGTAGCAAGAAAAACAGTTTATTATGTCATGTTAAGCTAGGTGTTTCGATTAATTCGCTTATAGATTGAGTTTTGCATGTAGGAACAATTTTCGTCGATTGAATAGTTTGGCTGCGAATTATTTGTTTGGCTGGAGCATTATTTGTGTTTTTAGCTGAGTTGTATTCTGGTAATCAGTCTTGGCTGATGTTTTTTAGGCTTGTAGAGTTGGGTGTAGTGAAAGTTTTGCTTGCTGCTGATTGGTGAGGAGGTTGCTGATGTGAGTTGTTGGGGTTGTGTGCAGAATATTGTTGTATGCACAGTCAGTTTGTGACACATCTTTCAACTTAGCTTGCTTTTTATTTTGGTTTGGTTAGCTGTTGGTGAGTGGGTAAGTGGGTGAATGATGGACTGACTCTGTGAGACTATGACTTTGAGTGTATGACTGTGAGGGACTGACTGTGTGAGACTATGGCTGAGTGTATGTGTGAGTGAGTGGCTGAGTGTGTTTGTGTGTGTGAGATTTAGGCTTCTTATAAGGTTTTCAAGCTTCTTTTATTGAATTAATTTTCTGGGTTTTGTTTGTTGTTATTGAATTTCTCTTCAATTTGGGATTTTTTGTTGGAATTTCAGTTAAAGTTTTGGGATTTTACTCATGCCTACACTCGTCAATTACAGTGGTATGTTCTGTTTTTTTTTTTATTATTATTTTTGTCGTTTGATTTGTGAATTTGTGATTGATTTTTCTGGGTTTTATTTTAAATTCTTGTTTTCATGATTAATTGAAAATTGTACCTTGTTGATATTGAATTCCAAATTGTATGGTTAAATTGTTTCTGAATTAAGTTGGGATTATAAGTTTTAGCATACTAGTTCAATTTTTGTTGATTTGTTGTAGCTTATGTATCTATTATTTATGATTTTGAAGGGAAAGATGAATTGTCGATGGTGATCTAGGGTTCTTACTTGATTCCCTTATGGTGAGACAATTGAGTCTCTTATGGTGATGCAATTGTTGAATGAGGATCGAGTCCCTTATAGTCCGACAATAGTTTGTTAAAAATGAGTCCTTTTTCATAAGACACTAACTATCTCCATATGATGAAGGGACTCAAGTGATGACCATGGTTGTTTGAGTTGCTCCAAGTTGTTGATTGTCAACTACTTGTTGTAGTAGCCAAATTAAACAACTATGGTCAACATCATTGAGGTTTGAGTTGCTCCAAGCTTAAAAACCTGTTGAAGTAGCCTAACTCGAATGGTGGGTGATCGTAACTACTTCCCTGATGGAGATTATGTATATTAACATAAACATATATAGTATGTTTACAAATGAGTGAGTGATAGTCTTGTTATTGTTGTTATTATTGTTGTTGTCTAGTTATTTGTGAGTTACTGAGTTAAGAAGTCTATTTATGGGCTGAAGCAAGCATCAAGGAGTTGGAATCTCATATTTGATGAGTCAATCAGAGAGTTTGGCTTTCTCAGAAATGAAGAGGAACCATGTGCTTACAAGAAGTTAAGTGGGAGTAGTATTACTTTTCTAGCCTTGTATGTGGATGACATACTTCTCATTGGAAATGATAAAACCATGCTTGAGTCAGTCAAGGAATGGCTTAAAAGATTTTTCTTTATGAAAGACCTAGAAGAGGCAGAGTACATTTTGGGAATAAAAATCAATAGAGATAGATCGAAAAAGCTTATTTGACTTAGTCAAGAGACTTATGTTGATAAGGCTCTTGCTAGATTCAGATTGGAAATCTCCCAAAGTGGCTTTATACCCATGCATCATGGCTTAACGCTTGCCAAGCCCCAGTGTCCATCAAGTCCTGATGAGATCAAGCGGATGAGTAATGTTCCTGATGCTTCTGCGATAGGATCCATCATGTATGCTATGATGTGCATCAGAACAGATGTTGCATCTGCTATGAGTATATGTAGTAGATACCAGTCAAATCTAGGAGACGCGCACTGGATGGAAGCTAAAAATATTCTTAAGTACTTACGAAGAACTAAAGAAAATTTCTTTGTTTATGGTGGAGAGAATGAGTTGGTTGTTACTAGATACACCGTTGCGAGCTTCCTAAGTGACAATGACGATTACTAATCCCAGTCTGGTTTCATATTTTGTCTCAATGGAGGAGCTGTGAGCTGGAAGAGTTCTAAGAAGAGTACCATCACAGATTCTCACTACAACAAAATGGCCAAAAATCATCACATATAAGAGACCGTTGGTCAACTCTAACAAGTTTCTTAGACTAAGAAATGGTTTATGGTGGAGAGAATGAGTTGGTTGTTACTAGATACACCGATGCGAGCTTCCAAAGTGACAAAGACGATTACTAATCCCAGTCTGGTTTCATATTTTGTCTCAATGGAGGAGCTGTGAGCTGGAAGAGTTCTAAGCAGAGTACCATCAGAGATTCTTACTACAACAAAATGGCCAAAGGCATCACATATAAGAGACCGTTGGTCAACTCTAACAAGTTTCTTAGACTAAGAAACCTGAATAAGGTATAAAAAGATCTCTTTAATCCTTATAAAAGACTTGTTATTTGAAAACAGGTCTCTTTGATTTTATTATTACAATACTGCTAAGTGGGTGGGGCTATACCAAAGAACAAAGACATCGTGCTTCGAAGTTACACGGTTTTAGTAGATTTTTTTCTATAAAAATTTAAAATAAAAATAAAATGTTATATTGTGTATTTTGCATTTCCAATTTTCATCACTCTTTCATTACTAATCACGCTTCGTTCACTGTCCTCAAATCTCATCCCTCATATTAAAATAATCCACCTCAACCCTCAATTTTATGCTCACCATTCTCATATCTCATTATCCAACATCATCATCTTCCACCACTCTAAACTCTCAATTACTCATCTCATCTTCACTCTCGGTAACACAGTTTGAGTTACGCAAAATCTACCCCATTCGTACCCCTAAAACCGAAAATCTTCAAACCCAAACCCGTAAATCGAAAATCCTAATTCTCGAAATCCAAATACCCTATTTTGAAACTCTGCGCAAAAGCTAGGGTTCGAATTGTTCAAATTCAAAGGAAAAACAATCAAGGGTAACTAGATTTAGGTTTTTAATTTTTATTTTGAATTCTATTTGTGTTAATTAATTCATTTACATTGTTAGACGATCTATTTGTTGAAGTCAATTTCGATGCTTTTGTAGGCTTAATTACTTCTCAAATCAATTGCTGGGCTTGGATAATCTAGTGTTAATGTCGTTTTCTTATTCTATTTTTGTGATGGAAACTAGAATTTTAAGAAAATCTAATTTTTTTAAAAAATAAAGGTTTAAATAATAATTTTGGGTTGAGGCTTGAGGAGATGGAATTTAGTAATAATTTAACCTACGGTAAAAAAAATATTGAATCAAATCTTTTACTTTTGATTATGGGATAAATTTTAATTTTTTTTCTGGGTTTTTATTGAATTAGATTGATGTTGTTGCACGTTTTCGTGTTTAATTCCTTTCATTATATCGATTTTGACTTGATAATCATCATTACTTGAAGATTTAATGGGATAAGGTTTTACGAGATGTTTTTGGCGCTACAAAATTATTGTTATTTTATGGAAGTTTAACAGATTTTTTGGTGGATAAAATTCAATAGCAGATGAATAATTCTTGAATAATGTTTCAATGTTGGTATAATAGCTTCATGGTTAATTTTTGTTAATTAGGAAAAGTTTATTAAATCAGTAATACAATCGGTGTTTTGATAGGAGTAATAGCTCGAACAATTTTGATACTGTTGGAAATTTCATATGAGTTTGCACTTTTGATTTTTTTTTTTTTTTGCTTCCTTGTGCTTTCCAGGCACCCACTTAATCTCAAATTCAATCTCAAGCTATCAACCATGTGGCTTAATTTGAAGACCTTGAATATTTTTATTAGTTTATTGAGCATTATGAATATTTAATTGATTTGTATCTACCTTTGTTAATGTTATGTGCGGAATAAAATTCATCCATATTGATCCGTCTTTCAAATTTTATTTTACTTTAAGTTTTTTGATGCTGAAATATAAAAATCATTTGCAAAAAGGTATTTTGGTACAACATAATGGGCAATAAATAGGGCCCAATGTTATACCAATATTTTTTTNGTTTAGTATTAAGTAAAATGTCCAAATAATTTGGGATTTCTAATAGGATTATCAAAAACTTTTTGATAATGGAACTCTATAAAGTGAACGGAAATCACATCTTATAGAAAGTCCCTAGTCAAAATCACTACAATGGGCATAAGTGATTTATTTTTAGACTAGTATAAAATTAATTAATAGCGCAGTTCCATGGGCTATGGGAACATAAGGATGTTTAATTAATTCAATGGATGTATGGTACATTGAGACTTGACCTATCTTTCAAAAAACAATTGAAGTTTTATATTTAGTGGATTCCTTAAACATGAGTATGTCTTAATGACCACAAGGTAATTAGCTTGACCTTGACATTGTCAAACGCCGTGCCATAAAAGGAGGCCATAAAGATAATGATTAGGTGAGTTAAGAATTGAGTGGGAGTTATGGTCATTCAAGAGTGGGTAAGTCCTCCAATCTAATAGGAATGGTGTCTGGGCCTCTTGATGAGTGAGAACTGAAAATTAGCATGGCCATGCAGAATGACTTTAAAGAGTTAAACCTTATTTTAGCAGTTCGAACTCAATAATCAAGGAACACAATTTGAGAATGACTAAGTATTGTCAATTTAGGCATTAAGAGACTTGAAGAATTTATAATTGCACACTTGATCTCGAACAAGTGGGAGATTGAAGGAAATGTCCTTCGATGAATTGGCAATTACTAAATATAATTAGGATTTAATTATACAAATAATAATTAAGTTAAGCTAGATAATCATATTTACTTGCTAGAGAATAATAAAAATGACTAGTAGGCCAACATGATTGGGCTTACAACTATTATTAACTTAATTCTATGAGGTCACACAAAGAGTGAGAGATTAAACTTTAATAATAAAAGCCCAGTAATAATGTATTTTAGGTTTTTACTGAGTTAATGATGGTTATATAAGATAACCATAAATTGAGAAAAGTCAGGATAACAGAAATAACAGATTTTTCAGTTTTCACCTAAAAATTCAAAAACCTAAAAGTTACTGTTTTTCCCTCCCATTAAAAGTAAGAGATTTATCTCTTCCGTACTAGCATACGTGGGTTCCAAAATGTTTCTCGTGGACTAATTAGAGGAGCAACATCTGAGGCTCTATTTCCTGTTCTTGGTCGAAATTCAATCACGCATCAAAGGTTGTTCCTCAACTTTATTATGTTATACGTATTAATAAATGCAAAAGGTCATGTTTAGATGTTCAGAAATTGTTTCTTGAAATTCCGCTAAAATCATCTAAAGTCCTAACACTATCCACCATAAATTGTTGAAAATCCTTCGTTACATACTAACTCACCTTAGTACCATTAATTCTATCCTCTTGAGATAGCACAGAGTTATAATCTCCAGCCCCTAATCAAGGCTGAGAAGAAATATCTAAATCCAACAGATCTCTCCACAACCCAACCTTAATAGGCACTGTATGCAGACCATATACTACTATGAGTAACAATTGATCCTGCAAATTCTTCGAACTGACCATATCTAAATCAGAAATCTCGATAGCACAGTGTCTACAACAGAGGCTGAGTATATTGCAGCAACAAATGCAGCAAAAGAGGCTATTTGGATTAAAAAGTTCATCATTGAGCTTGGTGTGGTTTCGAGGGTTAAGAATGGCATTGCGTTATTTTGTGACAACAACGGTGCCATTGCTCAATCAAACGAACCTAGGTCACATAAAAATTCTAAGCATGTACTCAAAAAATTCCATCTTATTCGAGAGATCGTTGGAAGAGGGGATGTAAGGGTAAGCAAGGTTCATACTGAGGATAATGTAGCATATCCACTGACTAAACCGCTTGCTCTACCTAAGCAAGAAAGTCATACTAGGTCTATGGGGCTTAGGCATATGGGAGATTGGTTTTAATTTATTTACTTCATGTTTACATTTGTAAAGACAATCGTTATGGTGTTTATCAATTTATAAGAAAATTTTTTCCCTTAATTTAATCATGGTTTAGTATTAAGTAAAATGTCCAAATAATTTGGGATTTCTAATAGGATTATCAAAAACTTTTTGATAATGGAACTCTATAAAGTGAACGGAAATCACATCTTATAGAAAGTCCCTAGTCAAAATCACTACAATGGGCATAAGTGATTTATTTTTAGACTAGTATAAAATTAATTAATAGCGCAGTTCCATGGGCTATGGGAACATAAGGATGTTTAATTAATTCAATGGATGTATGGTACATTGAGACTTGACCTATCTTTCAAAAAACAATTGAAGTTTTATATTTAGTGGATTCCTTAAACATGAGTATATCTTAATGACCACAAGGTAATTAGCTTGACCTTGACATTGTCAAACGCCGTGCCATAAAAGGAGGCCATAAAGATAATGATTAGGTGAGTTAAGAATTGAGTGGGAGTTATGGTCATTCAAGAGTGGGTAAGTCCTCCAATCTAATAGGAATGGTGTCTGGGCCTCTTGATGAGTGAGAACTGAAAATTAGCATGGCCATGCAGAATGACTTTAAAGAGTTAAACCTTATTTTAGCAGTTCGAACTCAATAATCAAGGAACACAATTTGAGAATGACTAAGTATTGTCAATTTAGGCATTAAGAGACTTGAAGAATTTATAATTGCACACTTGATCTCGAACAAGTGGGAGATTGAAGGAAATGTCCTTCGATGAATTGGCAATTACTAAATATAATTAGGATTTAATTATACAAATAATAATTAAGTTAAGCTAGATAATCATATTTACTTGCTAGAGAATAATAAAAATGACTAGTAGGCCAACATGATTGGGCTTACAACTATTATTAACTTAATTCTATGAGGTCACACAAAGAGTGAGAGATTAAACTTTAATAATAAAAGCCCAGTAATAATGTATTTTAGGTTTTTACTGAGTTAATGATGGTTATATAAGATAACCATAAATTGAGAAAAGTCAGGATAACAGAAATAACAGATTTTTCAGTTTTCACCTAAAAATTCAAAAACCTAAAAGTTACTGTTTTTCCCTCCCATTAAAAGTAAGAGATTTATCTCTTCCGTACTAGCATACGTGGGTTCCAAAATGTTTCTCGTGGACTAATTAGAGGAGCAACATCTGAGGCTCTATTTCCTGTTCTTGGTCGAAATTCAATCACGCATCAAAGGTTGTTCCTCAACTTTATTATGTTATACGTATTAATAAATGCAAAAGGTCATGTTTAGATGTTCAGAAATTGTTTCTTGAAATTCCGCTAAAATCATCTAAAGTCCTAACACTATCCACCATAAATTGTTGAAAATCCTTCGTTACATACTAACTCACCTTAGTACCATTAATTCTATCCTCTTGAGATAGCACAGAGTTATAATCTCCAGCCCCTAATCAAGGCTGAGAAGAAATATCTAAATCCAACAGATCTCTCCACAACCCAACCTTAATAGGCACTGTATGCAGACCATATACTACTATGAGTAACAATTGATCCTGCAAATTCTTCGAACTGACCCTACAATGGATAAATTGTTCATGGAAAACAATTATATCCAAAGTAACCTTATCACCTTGCCATCCTATCTAAATCCTACCTTTCTCAGAATAGCTTAACCATACAACCTTACTATTTGATACCTTTTAACCAAGTACTACGAACTTTACTATCAAATATATCAATTTCTCTCACCTCATAAGTGGGACTTTGGTCTAACTCAATTGTCTTGGGTTGCAAAACATGTAACTTATTCGGAACATATTGTCTCAATTGCGACACATGAAAAAATCTATGCCCTTTGCTCAGTTCCATGGGTAAGGCTAGTTGATAAGCTTCCCCTCCAATTATTTTTTGTAAAACCTCATATGGTCCAATGTAATTTGGACTTAACTTTCCTTTCTTTCGGAACCTCATAACACCTTTCATTGGTGATAATTTCAGTAACACCTTGTTGCCAACTTCAAACTCAACTTCCCTAGGTTTTTGATCTGCATAGCATTTCTGCCTATCTCGTGCCATTTGAATGTTCGCTTGTATTACTCTCACTTTGTTGGTAGTCTCCTCAATCGACTGGGGTCCTAGAATTGCTATGACACTTATGTCACTCCAACATAAGGGACTTCTACACTTCCTTCCATACAGCGCCTCAAAAGGTGTCATGCCAATACTTGCATGGTAACTGTTATTGTACGAGACTTCAATCAAATCCAAACTATCTTTCCAATGCCCTTGGAAATCCATCACATAAGCTCTTAACATGTCCTCTAATGTACATATAGTCCTTTTGGTTTGACCATCGGTTATTGGATGGAAAGCAGTACTCATCTTCATTGTAGTACAAAAATTCTCCTAAACACTTTGCCAAAATCTTGAAAGAAACCTGGAGTCTCTCTTTGACACAATGTCATTTGGAACTTCATGTATTCTCACAACATGCTTTATGTAAGCCTTCAAAAGTTTCCCCATTTTACAAGTCTCCTTCATCGGTATAAGCGCTGCTGATTTAGTAAGCCTATCCATCTATCACAGCCCGTATTGTATCATCTTTGTTCTTCGACTTTGGAAAACAAGTAAAATCCATCGAGATGCAATTCCATTTCCATCCTGGGATCTCGAGTGGTTGCACTTTTCTTTGTGGCCTTCTATGTTCAAATTTCACTTTTTGACATGTAAGACACTTGCTAACAAATTCAGCTACCTTCCTTTGCATTCTAGGACACAAATACACCTTTTTCATATCTTTAT
Organism: Suaeda aralocaspica; assembly: GCA_016808085.1. Taxonomy (NCBI): domain Eukaryota; kingdom Viridiplantae; phylum Streptophyta; class Magnoliopsida; order Caryophyllales; family Amaranthaceae; genus Suaeda; species Suaeda aralocaspica. The sequence continues at coordinate 570,052 of PYUH01001461.1, forward strand.
ATAATCTGTCACCTCCAGGGTGGATCGAGTATGGTGTATTATGACCTTCCCCCATGATCTTCCTTTTCAACTCCTCACATTTTCTACGGTACACACTACCTTCCTTTATACCTTAAACTCCTATCTTCATGAATTTTTAAATCTGTTGCCTTTCATGCCTTCAATTTCTCCTTTATTTTATCTAACTTCACGTCTTCATCCTGGTTCTCCTTTATCTCCTCGATAACCGTTGGTCGGATGCTAAGGTCACAACGAATTCCTTCCAATGTTTCCTCTTTCACTATTTCCAAGTTCACCTACTCCATTTCTCTACATAGTTTGTCTGCAACGACTAGAAAGTTTACTGCATGCTTAGTTTTAGGACTTAGAGTATTCGCTACCACATTCACATCTCCTTTATGTTACTGTATGTCTAAGTCATAATACTTGATTAACTCAAGCCATCTGCTTTGACGCATATTCAGATCTTTTTGAGTGAAAAATATTTCAAGCTCTTGTGATCAATATTGATATTACACTTTACCCCATAAAAATTTTGTCACCAAATTTTCAACGCAATCACGATCACAGCTGGCTCTAGATCGTGAGTTGGATATTTTACTTTGTACGATTTCAACTACCTCGACGCGTACTGCAATCACTTCTAGTTTCCATAAGAACACACCCCAATCATTTTAAGAAGCATCATTATACACATCGTAAGAACCACTCCCATCTTATAAAGTTAACACTCTATCCATCCAAAATTCACACTTCTAGAATTCGGAATACAACTTAATTTTCCTAAGCATCGACAAAACTGCTCTATTGGTGATTCATGTGTTATCCACAACGGAGTATGCATTGGGCAAGATGGTAAATTTGGACTTTTCATTTGTTTTCTAGCTGCCTCATTGTGCAGCTTCTTTATCACTTTTTACAATTTTGTGTATACTTAACATATAATTTTCCTTCCATAAGTAATGTAAACCTCTGCTAGTTTGTCGATGGAAGTGTATTATTTTAAACCTGTTCAAGCCCACAATTTCTTGACTAGCTGTTTTTAAAGAAGCTTCTGTATAAAAACTTGCAGGATTTGGGTTCTTTGTAGATGAACAAGGAAACATGGCAAAGAAGCCTCAGGTATTCCTTTAACCCAATCTCCTTAACTTTGTTACGTGTCAACATTAATATTATTTTTCCTCCTTAACTGGGTCTTTAGTTGCAATAAGTATGTATGCTTTCTATTCTCATTATTGCAGATCCTCACACCTATATTTGGTGTTAATTATCCTCTAAGTGCTAGTCTTGCTGTTTGTAAACTGCACTTTAGAAACCACCTAATCTTATTGGCTTTTGTGGTCTGCTGTTTTATAGATGATCATGAATTATGATATCCCTTTTTGTTAATTGCTCAAACATTTCAGTGAATTTTCAGATGAGGACTGAATCTTGTCTGAAATTCTATATTGCTTTTCAAATTTGTGGCATTTGCTGTAATTCTTCGAAGAACTGCTTTTGTATAAATACTCTGCTAGTAATCATAATCATCTACACGTAGAATGTAGATAGCATTTCAATATCTTGGGAGAGTTTGATTTTCTATTTTTCTGCATTTAGTAGTTCAGAAAAAGAAGTTGATGGTTTTTCTGTATGCATGCAAATGTTATTTAAAAGTATGAAAATGTGTATGATCAATCTAGTTCAGGCTTACTAACTCTACCAATACTATCTTCCAGACTCTTTATGTAAGAATAGGAAACCATGTGGAATTAGGTGCAAACACATGTATCGATAGGGGAAGGTGAGTGATGGAATGGAAGTTGGTTTAGTTTTTAAAAAATTATTGTTATGTTAACCTTCCAATATAATATTGTCCCATTTTTATATCAACTTCTATGCAACTGGAGAGATACGACAGTAGGGGATTACACTAAGATAGATAATCTTGTTCAGGTGGTTCTTTTGCTTAATCTGATGTCTAATTTCTAGTATTACTGTTTATGCTGATCAAGTTTAAAGGGTAAAGTCTGGTTTTGCAGATCGCACACAATGTAATTATTGGCAAGAGTTGTATCCTCTGTGGACAAGTTGGAATTGCAGGCTCAGCAACGTAAGTTTCTAATGTCCTATAACTGTTGGCTTTTATTCAAGCATTTAGCTGATATTTTCTTAGCATTTCAAGCAGGATTTATATTTAATTGTGGAGGCTGATATAATATTGGTTTTCTGTCTTAGGATTGGTGATTATGTTACATTCGGTGGCAGAGTAGCAGTTCGCGATCACGTCTCTATTGTTTCTAAGGTTCGTTTCTAGTAATTTGAGTATACCCTTCTTGTTACTAGTAAAGTAAACCTGTTTTCGATAAACCTTTTCAAAGAATCAAGAGTAAGGCATTGTAATCAAAGANGTAAGTCATTGTAATCAAAGAGTTATAGCTAAAAGATAGTATTTTAGCTCAAATCAGCAAATTCTTATGGTGCATTTGTTAAATTTTTAACAGCCATTATACTGTCTTACTGAATTAAGTAAAACCTAGGAACCTACTTTATCATAGTCTGTAACTCTGTCTTGGAATTTATTGAGTTACAGTTGCTTCATTACATTTCCGTCCTGTTAACACACTGATGGGTGTATTTTTATGCTATACCTGGTTTGAATATATGTGATACTGGTGCAAATTGGATTTTGCGACGGAAAGTGCTAAGTTTGCGACGGAATTTGTCCGTCGCAAAATAGTTGTCCTCGCAGTTTGTAGGCTTGCCTCAATAAGCAATAGAACACATCTACAAGAGATAAGAAAGGGAAAGAGTGGAATTGTTATGTATAGGAACACAAACCTGTTCATGACGGGCTTGCGTCAATATGCATAGTTTGCTGAGTTTTATTTTGTTTGTTTGATGTATAGTTTTTGGAGCTGTTTTATGAGCTACCTTAATATAGTATTTGTTATAATAATTTTAATTTTTGGTTATTAGTATTATTCCTGCATTACAATTGTGATTTTATTTTTTTTTCTTTTCAAAAATCGCTATTAGTATCGTTTTTTAAAAACAAACGATACTAATAGCTATTTTTTTATATTTAAAACCACTATTAGTATCGTTTTTGTAAGAAAAACGATACGAATAGCTATTTTTTTATATTTAAAAAACCACTATTAGTATCGTTTTTGTAAAAAAAACGATACTAATAGACTGTCTATTTGTATCGTTTTACAAGAACGATACAAATAGGTCATAAAAAACGATACTAATAAACTGTTTTTCTACTAGTTTTCAGTTGCAAATTTGCGACGGAATTTTCCGTCGCAAATTTCAATAGTTCCGTCACAACTTTTTTGCGACGGAAATTCCGTCGTAAATTTAGAAATTTGCGACAAAAAATTTAGCGACGGACGTTTTGCGACGGAATTCCGTCGCAAATTGGATTTTGCGACGGAAAGTGCTAAGTTTGCGACGGAATTTGTCCGTCGCAAAATAGCTGTTATCTTATAGTGCAGTCCTTACATGTTCTACTTTCTCTTCATTACCTTTCAATCACACCAAAATATCATTGATGAACACGGCCACAAACTTGTCCAAAAACTGCTAAAAAACCCTTTTCATCAAATCCATGAAAATCGCTGGCGCATTAGTCAACCCCAATGGCATCACAGTGAACTCATATGCCCATACTTCGTACGAAAAGTCATTTTCGGTATGTCCTCGTCACCAAATCTTAATTGATGGTATCTTGACCTCAAATCGATTTTCTAAACACGATTGCCCCATTCAATTGATCAAACAGGTCATCGGTTCTTGGCAAAGGATACTTGTTCTTGATCATCACCTTAGTCAACTCCCTATAATAGACACACAACCTCATACTCCCATATTTCTTCATTACAAACAATACTGATGCTCCCCAAGGCGACTTACTAGGCCTAATGTAACCCTTCTCCAGTATGGTTCCTTAAGATCGATCATTTCCATAGGAGCCACCCTGTATGGTTCCTCAAAAATGGGTGTGGTTCCCGACATTAAGTTTATAGTGTAATGGATATCTCATTTAGGCGACATTCCCGAAATCTACTCCGGAAATACATCCAGAAATTTCATCACTACCTCGATATCCTCCGGCTTAGAAGACACAAAATAACCCACATCCCTCACACTAAAGAAGTAAATTGGAAAGTCGCTATTTTCGTACCTAGCAAACCTCATCATCGACACTACCTTATCGTGCTTCACTTTTCTCGTCTTCTAATAGCTTACTTCCTTACCCTTCTTACTGATGAGATTTTCTCTGTTTCGCTCATGATTTCAATCTTTATACTCACTCAGCCAATCCAACCCTAGACTAACTTCCACTTCACCTAACTAAAAATCAATCAGGTTAGCTAAACTCTACCCATCAATTACAATCGGAGCATCCAAGTACTTCTTCGAACCTTTCCCTACTTGTCTTGACTTTACTATAGGCATATCGATTATATCTAATTTTCCTAAACAATAAATAATGTTTGCAAACCTTAGTAGGCACGAAAGAATGCATTTCACCCAAACCAAATAAAACTCTAACATGAATAAAATGAATAGAGAAATTTCTAGTAATCACACCTTCATTAACGTTGAGCTTTCCGGTGCTAGGCGCCATAGCTTGACCTTCTCCATTCCCCTTACCACTCATGTTTCCATAATGCTATTGTGCTCTCCCTCTTATGTTTCTTTGGAGATCTCTTTGCGGCCCTCCTACAGAATTACCCTTGAATTGACCTCCTTGAGTTTCCTTTCTCTTACTTTTTGAGAAGCATTCGTACCCCCGATGCCCTAACTTATTGCACAAGTGATAGGTAACCAGATTCCCCTCACAATCCTTTCTTGGGTGATTAGGACACTTCTTGCAGAAATAAACTCTACCTTTTCGGCTTGCAGACTGCCCCTTGAAACCATTGATGTTCTCAGACTTACCAAAATTCTCCGTACTCCCTTGAATATTTGTATTGAAGTGAGGTTTCTTAGATTCATTATGACTACCAAGATAATTAGAGTTTCCTCCACCATCCTTCCTTTCCTCCTTTAATATATCGTTCCTGTTTTTCTCTAAATCACAAAGGTGTGCAGCTCCCCCATAAAGCTCGTCGAGCGTCTCAAACACGTGCGTAGCTATTTGCAACTAAAACTCTGTAGAAAGACCTGTTGCAGCTAACTCTTGAGCTACGTCGGCTAATTGCCTGACGACCTCATTAAGAGAATCACTATCTCTTTGAGACATTCTCCTTCTCCTAAAGTGAAAAGACTTACTTATCAAGACATGGTATAACCCCATAATAAACAACATACTAAAGGAATGACTTGAACATTCAACAAATCATAACTTTAAATCAACGTCGTCTAAGGAAATTGCTTTCCCTAAAGTCGATTGCTGCACTTTATCTTGATTGCTTTCACAACCATTAGTCAAAATAAAAGCGTATAATATAAAAAATTTTACTTGAATTACCACTTATGCTAATGGAACATCATAAAGAAACAACTTGCTTTATTCAACTCAAAGAAGAGCTTAGCACACTTAACTCATATTAAAGGTCTAAAGAAACAAGGTTGGCCAACTTATCCTCAACAAAAAGAGGATAATTGAAGAAGTTTAAACATCCTTAGCTCATAACTTCAAGTAAAACTCTAAAATATCTGGGATTCTATCATAACATGACCCTTAAACATTAGCATTATCATGCCCACCAAAAGGAGCACATATTTCTCATCATTAACATCTGCTTCTAGTTCATTCTTATCGTCCTCCATTTTAAAGTTATATACTAAATCAATAAATAGTAACGACAATAAGATATGGATCCTCAATCTCAAAACATGATTTATCCCCTGACCCATGGCCCGAAGAAATTGAACTCAACTCTTCCTCGACCATAGTAGCTCTATATTGAGTACTAGGAACATGGAAATGAGATGGCATGGTGTAAAACTAGGATTAGAATTGGTAGATGCTTGCTCCTTGTAAAAGAGGTGTTCCTCTAGATATCCTACACCTAGCATAATTTGAAATCACTCCCTTTAAACAAAACTCATCGAACATGGCCTTTTATCTCCTATTAAGGCTATGGATTAGTAAGCAACTCACATTTAAGGTTGATACACGATCAGGCAAGTCAAACACCTTCTTACCAAGTGCTTTACTCATGTAGGACCAATAAAACGAATCTTCCTAATATATTGAAACAGTTGTTCATTATCTTCCTTCCTTTTCCCAAGTCCCTATTTATGTATCCTTACTTGGCAAAACGATTACCATCCCTCCAAAAGCACATACCTAGAATCTAGAAAACAACCCTTCCCAAAGTACAAAACAGACGGTTCTACAAAAGGAAAAGTTCGGTGGTTAACAAACAATCTTGCTATTCATAGCTTGCTACAACATAAACAACAATCAATCAAAGCACTTAATAAACGCATGAAAGAAAAAATAAAATCTATCCTACATGCCAAAACTTCCAACCCAAACTGACCACATGTTATTAAAGCAATAACACATACAAACTTACCATAATTACTTGCATACCTTCACATATGAACAAACAAAACTTTTTTCTTTTCAAAGCTTCATATTTTTGGAAACTACTATTTTTAGAAACTTTCCATTTTTAGTAACCTTATAAGATTCGAAATTTCCTTTTTATTCGAAAATTTCCTAAAAAGGAAAATTTTTAATTAATTATTAACTAATTAATAAAACAGTAAATAAATAATCACCAAAATAATTTATGAAAAGAGAAACTTTTATTCTTAAGACTCTTTCCCAAAAATGAAACCTTAGCGTACCCCAAAATAATTAAATAAATTATTTTTATTTTCGAAAAACAAGGCGCTAAAACCACTTTATAACACCCTAAAAATTCCTTTCTTTAAAAAATATAATTTCTCACCTATTTAACTACTAAAGTAAGAATTACCAAAGTATTACCGCCATCATAATAACGGCTAAGGCAATTATGAAGTTACTACAGCGGGAGACTCCTACTTTTCAAAACAATTAAAGTCACATCTAAAACCAATCAGTCAAACGTTTAAATAAAACCTTACAACTTGGATCCAGTGATCGGCCCTTAAAAACCAACTCAATTTAAACTTGACAAACACACGTTAGTCCAACATAACGACAATAATCAATAATTATTATAAATATTAAAGCATATGCAACTAAAAGAGAGAACTAGGAAAACTAAACAAGAACACTCTTCGCTCAATCCCAACATGGTTTGAGTATGCCCTGCAGTACCTATAGCTCTTTCTTTATTTCAGTCTACTACTCGCCATCAAAATGGGTCATCATAGGGCCAAGATAAAGTCAAGGCCATGCACACCAAAACACGTAAGCAGTAAAGCTAAGTCCTTAATTTAGATTTCGCATCGAACGGGTTTCCTCCTATAACAATCGCCCATTGGGCACCAACTTGGGAGCAACACTAAGAAGGTATTACCTATGCCACATGAAGTGACGGAATTCAGGCTCATTTATAAGAATAAGAAGAACAATATCTTGTAACCTGATTAGAAGTCATAGATTACTATTCCTATAACTCCCCAATTGTTCACGTTACATGAAACATTCATGACAAACGTAGCAAAATGAACACCGAATTCGTTATTTTGATTAACAGGTGATCATATTATTTACTTGTCAATTCTTCATTAATTATACCTTCCTTCATCCACACATAAAGTATGAGTGGATTAACTTTCCTTTCTTAACCACACATTAAACTGTGAGTGGATTAATTTTATTTTCCCAATAAATAGTCCTTCCTAATAATCATGTGAGTAAAATTCACAAAATAAATGTCCTTCTTTGAATAACATGATAGTAAATGGTAAGTAATTATTTACTTGATTTCTATTTTTATAAACATGACAATCAATTCTCCTTGTTTACTTTAATATCATGGTTTCCATAATTAAACCCTAGAATAATTTCCATAGATATAACATAATCTCATAACTTCAATAATTAATTAACATCAATTCTATAATATTGACATGAACAAAACCTTCTAAAAATATGAATATTCATGTCATCATGCATAAACGACCTTTGTCAACAATTAACATGTCATAAAGATCAAATAACGCTTCGTAACTATTTCAAGAATTCTAACATTGATCATGACTTAAGAAAGGACATGAACAACTCCTAAACACGATACTATGCACATGAATTTGTTCCTTGTACTTACACTAGTGGAAAAAAACCTTTTTACTGCGGTCATTTGCCTACCTTTCCTTCGCTTTTTGACCGCAGCATATGCCAGAGAAGCAAAAGAGTAAAAACTTTATGTTGCGGTACATAATTATGTACCTTGTATAACGATAGTAATGAAACGCGAGGTATTTCTGTAAGTCTTCAAAACGGTATGATGGCGGAAAGAATTTTGATCCAAACATTAATTGGTCGTGTATTAGCAGACGATATATATATGGGTTCATGGTGTATCGCCACCTGAAATCAAGATAACGGAGTTGGACTTGTAAATCGATTCAAATACAACTACTAGAATTCACCAAATTGAAGTCTCCTACAAAACAAGGTTCATAAACCAATTAAAATCCCCCTTAATTAAAACTTACGGCACTATTAAGCTACTTAAAAGTGCTCAAAAATTATTTAGAACACCTATTATATCACCTCTAACAATTCCATAAATTACCCAATTAATTCCTTTTTGAAAACCTTTAATTTTCATGATTTTGCTAAAATTACGGCAATATAATATGGTTTAAAAATCTTTCTAAAATCACTTAAACTTCATGATTTGAATATAAAACATCATAACAATGTCATATGCTCATTATACAATAGGTTCATGCACTACAATCATAAACTCATAAATTTTTACATGATCATAAACTCTTAAATAAAACTTTTCATTTTATAATAAATTTACAGCAATATTAAATTCTTTAAAAACCATTTTCAAATCATTTAAACTCATGATTTAAGCTTGAAACATCATAACTAGAACATATAATCATCATATGATAGTTTTATGCATTAAAAACATTTATTGAATAATTTTAGCATGAAACTAATATTACTACTATTTTTATTCGTACTTTTAAAATAAAATTACAACTTTATTGTTCTACTTTAAAACCTTTAAAATTATTTAAACTTTATAAAATTATCATAAATCATCATAAGACTAAACTATGATCATAATATAACAATTTAGAACATTTAAATCATAAAACCTAATAATTCATACATCTTTTACAAACCCCAAAATTGATTTTATGAACATACTTTTTATAACCTAATCCTTAATAATTAACATAATTATAATTATCAAAACATGATTATAAATCTCAAACATGATATATTCATAATCATAAACCATAAATTTAAACATGGATTGAAAATATAAAGGAGAAGAAAAGATTTTTTTAAACCTCCGAGTAATCCAAAGCAAAGGGAGGAAACGGGCCCGACGGCCGGCGGCCGGCGGTGGCTGCTGCCTGTTGCTGCTGCCTGCAGTGGGCGATGGACGAGTGGCTGGCGAAGGTTAGGGTTAGGTTTAGGTTTTTGTATTATTTTCTTTCTCTCTTTTTTTCCCTCCAAAACCCTAAAATAATTTTAAGAAGATGAAGATATGATTTTTTTTTTCTTTTTGCTTAAAAGTGGTTTTTATAGGCCAAAATCGCATTTCATAAAATTATCAAAATAACCTTAATGATGGAAATTACCTTTGTGCCCTTGTTTTAAAACATTTAAAGAAACCTCCTTAAAACCTGATTTGGAAACTTTAAAAACACTTCAATAATAAATATTTAAATGTTATAACATACTTATAAAAATTGTAAGATCTCACAATAAATTTTTTTGTTGGCTCTTTAATTTCCTGTAAATAATGAATTTATTAAACCTTTATTCTTTCGTTAAAAGAGTAAAAATGTACTTTATAAATATTTATTTAAATTATACACAATACCTAAAAATACGGGGTATTACAAGCAAATCCTCAAATATTGGTATTATCACACTTATCCTTAGACATAACATATTTCTCTGGAGTAAACTCTAGATCATTTTCAATAATTTCCTCAGTATCATCTTTCAAATCTTCTAGGGGATCCTTATCCATATCCTCCTCGGGATCAAGCTTTTCCTCTTATTCTTTCTCAAAGTCAGTCACCAAATCCACGTACACTGGTATCACCGGGTCTGGATCCTCAATCTCATCACGAGGACTATTCTTAAACCGATTATCTAAAGAACCTGAAGTACCTTCACTTTCAGCCATTGCAACATCTCCCTAATTATTAGGAACTTGTGGGGTTGGGGATTTCTTGCCCGAATTAGCCTTCAGAAGCTCCTGCTCCTTATACTTGTAGTCTTCTAAATACCTCTAGTCACAGCCCCATTAACCATAGCTACCCCTCTACTTAGCATAGTTCGGAAACCTTCCAGTCAAGTAAAAGTCATCGAACTTCGCCTTTATCTCCAAGTGTAACACCCTGGAAATTCTGTACCTTTTATAAAACCGGTTTCCTGTCCTAGCATCTACTAAAAACCCGAAACTTCCAGAAAATTACCGCCACTGTGTGGAAACGGCTAAGGCAATTATCAAAGCTGCTACAACGGAAGACACTTTAAAAAACAATTCAAAACTACTCAAAGTCAACTTGAAAACCATTAAGTCAAACCATTTGAAAACTCTTACAACTTCGGAACCATAACGGCCCTTAAAACCAAATGAAAGTAAACATGTAAAACAATGTTAGTCCAACAGCAAAACAAATAACATCCACAAACAAAGTTACTAAGAAAACTACTACTACGAAAGCAAGACAAGAACGCTTTGCACTCAATCCCAACATGATTGACATATGCCCTCCTGAACTTGTTGCTTTCTCTTTATTCAAGACTTACTACTCGCCATCGAAATGGGTCCTCATAGGGCCAAGATCAAAGATAAGGCCAATGTACACAAAAGCACGAAATCAGTAAAGCCGAGTTCATAAACACTAAAAGAAAAAAGGCAACACGCTACCATGAACCTAGGCAAGAGTAGAAACTTAAACACACAAGCATCTTACCATTCTTCAAACCCTGCAACAAGTGTTAGAATAAAACAACTAATTTACTTAGCTTAATTAATTAACTTTGGAATTCGCATCGAACGGGTTTCCTCCTATAAACAATCGACCTATGGGCACCAGTTGGGGAGCAACTCCCAAAAGGTATTACCTATGTCACACTGGGTTACGGATATCCAGCGCATTAATAATAAAAATAAAGAGTATAACATCTTTTATCCCAATTAGGAGATAAAAGAACATCAGTTTAGTAACTCCCCCCATTGTTCATACTCAAGGTATATACGTTCCAAGAGTTTTGGTGCGAATCCTCTTTCACTTTACATAATTATCAGGTTACTTGAAAATGCAAGTAAACAACACACAAACAAATAACCAAACATACAACATAGACATCTAACTTCCTTTTTAAGTAACCTCTTTTAGTGAGCACTTGTTTTAAACCTTCTTCTTTAAACTATTCCACACATTAACTGTGACTGGATCAAACTTCCTTCTATACCACACATTATACTGTGAGTGGCTATAAATAAAGTGAATGGCCACACTTTACTTGAAAACGTGAACCTTGTCACAAATATGCTATAAATATGCAAATTGTTGCTTAACTTTGAGAATAACTCTTCTATGCTATACTTCTTGCAGAATATGACTACTTTTATATCCATAAGGACTCATAATCAACATGAATTAAATAAAATATACTATTTCCATAAGAGGAATAAACTTGTAGTCATATAGCCAACAAAACTACTAACACATGTAAAACATGTAAACATATAAGAAACTTCTCAACATGCATGAAAGCATACTTGGCTACTAAGCAACCTATAACATGAACATAAACATGTCTTAGCATGATACTACGTCCATGAACCATCCTTTCGTACTTACATACCTTGTAAAATAACGATGATTAGCCACCACTTCACTAGAACTCGCTTACTCAGAAGCTTCCTACATTAATAAAGGCTTAAACTAATTAAAACCCTCGTTTACCAAATTTTCCAGCAGGTTAAACAACCTTTAAAATGTCTCAAAACGTCACACGATGACCTATTAGACACCATTAAACAATACCATGCATTACCCATAATATATCCTTCTTAAAACATCTTTTATTCACACTTAGAATAAATTTTCAGCATACCTAGATGCTTAAAAACACTTTACAACACCTTTAAATTTATTATTACCACTTTACTTAATTTTCGTAAACTTGTTTAAGTTTCATAAAACCTCAACATATATTTTATGTCACTTTAGAAAAGTGGACAACAATTTAAAATAATCAAAACTCCATGAAAAACTTTAAAAACAACATAACTCAATCATACAATGTAATACTTAAATTATATGATTAGTTCATGCTAATTACATACTTTAAAATCCTAATTATTCACTTTAAAAAATCTGAACAGCATTAAAAACATGCTTAAAATCACTTTTAAACTTCATGAAACATAATAGAAATCATATGTAACATTATAGAATTAATATGTGATCATACTAACATAATATAAACACTTAAAACTTATTATAACTTGCTTTTATAAAATTTTCAGATTTATTAATTTACTTTAAACTCATTAAAAACCAATCTAAACATCATAAAAACCGTAGAAAACATTATAACTTTGATATATTATCATAATACTATAAAACCAATACATAAAACATGAAACATAATTAAATTCATGATCATAAAACAAAACCCTAGTTTTCCAAGTTTCATGAACATAATTTATAAGTCAAAACTAATACTTAAAACATGATTATAATTACTTAAACATGCTTAAAATATAATTATAAAACATGATCAGAAACTGTGAAAAATAATTAAAAGAGGAATAGAAGAATTTTTTTTAAGCCTTGGCGCAAAAACTGAACAAAGGAGAGGGAAAGGGAGGTGCTCGCCGGCGGTGCTGGCTGGCAAGTGTGGCTGGTGGCAGGGGGTGACGCGGCAGTAGGGCCGCGCGTGGAGGGCGTTTGACGAGTGGGGAGGACAAGTGGGGGACTCGTTCTCTTAACTCTCCTCTTTTGTTTTTGTGTTTAGGATTTTAGACAGAGGTTAAAAATGTGATTTGTGGGTGATTAAGGCTATTTATAGGGTCACTAATCAGAATTTTCTGATTAGTTTAGGCTTTTGAATGGGTTTTGTGGCTTGTTGAATTTGGGCTTGTTTAAAATAATATAAAATACCCATTATTAAAACCCAATAATTTTAAAACTCCGAAAACCCTTTAATAAATTCCCGAACACTTTAAAATAATTTAAAACTCTTACAAAACTTTCAAAAACTTGTTGAAATAATTTATAAACCTTTTTTTAAATATTTAATTCATTTAAAGAATTATTAAAACTTATTTATTTAAATAATAAAATACTTAAAATATACTTTATAAATGCATATATAATACGTAAAAATCCATCAAAATACGGGGTATTAGAGTCTACCCCCCTTAAAAGAAGTTGCATCCCGAAACATTGGGTAATATTATGCAAGGATATTGACTTAGTGATAGCACTTTGAGTGCATTTTTCAGAAACTTTCCTAAACTTTTCCTTTTTGCTGCCGAAAACTTTGGACACTTTTCAACTTTTAACTACTAACTTGAGAACAAAAGCATGAAAATATAACAAAACAGGCTAAGACTTGCATAAACTTGCTATCTTTTAGTAAAAAAACGCGCGAAATTCTATCGCACTCTACCCCACTTAAAGAAAAAGAGTTACGTCCCCGTAACTCAACTAACCTTGAACAACTCTAGATACTTATTTCTCATTTCATCTTCTAATTCCCAAGTTGCTTCCTCAGAATTATGGTTAGACCAAAAAACTTTCAATATATTGACTCCTTTCCTTCGCGTTTGACGCACTTTGCTATCTAGAATCTTTATTGGTCTTTCCTTATAAGTGAGGCTTTCATCGAGCTCAATCAACCCTGGTTGTAATACATGAGACTTGTCCGGAATATACTTCTTTAATTGTGACACATGAAAAACATTGTGCACTTTGCTCAATTCCATGGATACGGCTAGCTTATAAGCTACCTTTCCAATCTTTATAGGATTTCATATGGTCCAGTGTATTTTGGACTATGCTTTCCTTTTTTCCAAATCTCATCACTCCTTTCATTGGTGACACCTTCAAAAGTACTTTATCACCAACTTTAAAGGTCACCTCCCTACGTTTCTGATTCGCATAGGTCTGCTACCTATCTTGTGCGTCTAGAATCTTTGCTTGTATCTGCATTATCTGCATGGTGGTATCTTCTATCAATTGCGGTCCTATGACCACGGTCTCACTTATGTCATTCCATAAGGGACTTCTACACTTCCTTCCATACAACGCCTCGAAAGGTGCCATGCCAATACTAGCTTGGTAACTATTTTTGTTGGAAAATTCTATCAAAGCCAAGCTATCTTCCCAACTTCCTTGGAAATCCATAACATATGCTCTTAACATATCCTCTAAAATTCGAATAGTCCTTTTTGTTTCCCCATTAGTCGTTGGGTGAAAATCAGTACTCATCTTCAATGTCGTACCAAATTTCTACTACACAGTTTTCCAGAATTTTGAAAGAAACCTAGAATCGCTATCTGAAACTATATCCTTCGAAGCACCATGAAGTTTCACTAAATGCTTCATGTAAGCTTTTGCAAGTTGTTCCATACTCCAAGTCTCCTTCATTGGTATAAACACTACAGATTTCGTAATCCTATCCACAACGACCCATATAGTATCATTATTACTCTTCGTATTCGGCAAACCATTTCCATCTTGAAATATCCAGTGGTTGAATTTCTCCTTGTGGCCATCTATGTTCAAATTTGACTTTCTGGCATGTCAAACACTAACTCACGAATTCAGAAACTTTTCTTTTCATCCTAGGCCACCAATACACCTTCTTCAAGTCTTTATAGAGCTTGTCACCTCCTGGATGAACAGAATATGGCGTATTGTGCCCTTCTTCCATGATCTTCCTTTTCAATTCCTCACAATTTTGAGGTACACACCACCTACCCTTATACCTTAAGCTCCCATCTTCATGAATTTTGAACTCCATAGCCTTTCCTTGCTCAGTTTTTGCCCATATACGGTCTATCTTCACATTTCGAACTTGATTTTCATGAAACTCCTTGAACACCATTGGTTGGATACTCAAATTATTAAGCGTTCCTTCCAAATCTCCCTCCTTCACTATTTCTATGTTCAATCTTTCTATATCTTTACATAGTTCATTAGCAACTACCAAAGTATTCACTCCATGCTTTCGCTTTACGGCTTAAAACATCCGCTACCACATTGGCCTTCCCTTCATGGAATCGAATATCTAAGTCATAATCCTTGATCAACTCAAGCCATCTCCTCTGTCTCATGTTTAAATCTTTCTAAGTAAAGAAGTGCTTTATCCTAAGAAAGAAATAAAAACTACACTAGAAAGCATTAACAACTAAACTAAGAAAGCTATTAAATTACCTCCCCTAAGCCGGACTCAGCAGTGTCCTCATGCTGAAGGAATTAAAGTGACAAAGAAGAGAGATGGTAGAGGTGTTTAGGGAGTCATGGGGGTGTAATATGATGTATGTAGATAAGAGGATGAAGTTGTGCAAGGATAAGAAAGAGGTGTGGATGATAAATGATATTGCATGTAGCATAGACGGATAGAAATTTGCACATCTCTCACTGTTTCGACCAAATCTCATAAAGTATAATTCGGATTAACATAATTCTTTTTGCATTGGAAAGTAGACTCAAATAGATTTCCAAACGTAGGTTGTACGCCTCATGGAACTTCTTGGAGAAAAAGTTAAGGCCGTTTAAAAATGTCCCTATGACACTGCCGCGAACAAGTCTATTCGTCGAGTCGAAGGGTATCTCGCCCTTGTGGCGTCCTTCCGCCCGGGTGGGGTTTTTTGCCAAAAAATGCTGAAAATTTTCTAAGTGTTCCAATTTGGGATGCATGCCCTGGTCGATGTAGACAGGGAAGTAGGGATCGTATCCACAGGGAAGCAAGCAATTCTACTAACTCTAAAAAGTTACTCTGCTGTAAGGGGCCTTTGAATTTTGGGTTTTGACTAAATAGTTGACTAATACTAGGAATAAAATCAACAAGGATATAACTCTATAACTAAACCTAGGACGTCGGTTCACCACAGATCAACCAATGAATTGCAACACAATTAACTAACTGATTATTGACTTCCTTAACTAAGGTCCACTAATTCTCTCGAATCTAATCTCCTTCAAAACTCCTCTAATGGCTCTCGCTCACTTAGAATCATTTTGCCTATTGTCCCTATGATCTAATTGTGGTAATCTTACCTCTCGACATCGATTTCGACAATATCAAACTAACAATTAAACGTGGCCAGTATTTAACTGAAAGCAATAATAATTGACAACAGGAATTCAAGAACATTAACAATCAAATTAACAACTATAAACAAAACATCAAGAACGATCCATAGATCCTCTAGTCCTAGAACGGAAACTACTCACACATGATAGAATTTAAAGAAACTAAATCAACAAAGGAAAATAAAGCTATAAACATAATTAAAACTAACAAATTAACAATAATTAATAAACTAAACATGAAACTAGGGCACAAAAACCAAGAATATAAAGTAAAACTAAATTAACAATTGAAAACATAAACTAGAAACATAATTAAAGAAATAATTGAAAAGGAATTGAAATATAATCTCGATTGAATTGAATTGAATGAGTAGTATCCTTCACAAGTTAGAGAGAAAACTAGGGCTAAAAACTAGAATTTCAGATATGAAAATTCGTACTTAGGTTTAGAATACAAAAGACTTAAACTAAGGCCCAAAACCGAAGAAACCACGTGAAAATCCTCCTCGGAGCGGCCCGCCCGGAGGGGTCCGGGCGAATAACCCTTACCCGAGCGCGCTACTTCTACCCGGGCGGGTGGCGCCTTTGCTTCGCTTCTTGATTTCTTTGCTCGTTTTTCTCTTAATTACTTCGTTAATAGCTTCTTTAATACTAATAATCCTTAGTAAAGCTTTCCAAATGACTTCAAACTCTTCACTAACTCTTCAAGTGCTTCAAAAGGCTCGGAACTCAATGATAAATCCTCGATTCCTATAAAATCTTATAAAAAGCACAACAAACACTCGAAATAGCAAAAGTTAGTAGAAATGGCTCAAAAGAGCCACATTAGAGCTAAAAATCAATTGGGATCAGGGGTAAAATATACATCAAATATTAACTCATCAGGCAGCTTCATAAAATTACTTAAAAGCACTTTAAAAGTTTTCTAAATATCATATTTTGATCATAAAATATTATAGTCATGTCCTAAGATCGTCATACAATATTTTGATGCATTAAAAAAATATTATAACTAATTATTTCACGTGTTACTATTTTAATTGGGCATAAACGTGGGTTAATAAAAATTTACAACTTTATTTATTCATTCAAAACTCCGTAAAACTCATCAAAACATCATAAATCAAGCATAAAACTCTTTTACAATCTAATACTATCATTATTAAGGAAATGTGTCCTCGTCAGATGTGCAATTACTAAATATAATATGGATCAAATTATGAAGATAATTAGTTCATTTAATTGGGTCGTCATTATATCGTTGCTACACAGTACTAATGGCCTTTGGACTTGAAAGTCAAACCAAAGCTTAATTAAATGGATCCTATAAGGTCATACAAAATGGTATAGATTGATTGCACAAAAAGCCCATTGTGGGTTTATGTCATAAAATCGACCAATAGGAAAAGAGGAGATTTTACGGGCTTAGCCTAATTATTATAATGTGATTATAAATAATGGAAATTAATTGTTTTGATCTATGAGAATAAAAAACTGATAACCTAATATAAAGTCAAAATATTATTAACTCTCTCTTCCTTTTGTACATGTTTTGCAATCCAACAAAGAGGAGTCGTTTACTTCTCATTCCAAATAGCATTGGTGGTAGATCAATCCGTACCTGTGGACTGAATAGAGGAGCAACGTTTGAGGCTCTAATCTGTAGTGTTTATTGTGCTAGTAATCGTAGAATTTACGCTACAAATGTATGATCTAAACTATTATGCGATCCTTTAATTGTTATGCATGATAATCCTATTTTAGATGTTAATAATGTAATTCTTGGAATTCTGCCAAGTGTATGTAAATCTCTACAGTGGTATCAGAGCGTACTTGCATAATATTATTGGTGATAATAATTTGATTATTTTGAATGCTTGACATATTTATTTTAATCCAATTAAGTGGAAGAAAACTAATTATTGTGGTACAATTATTATGTGTTAATAGAGATTAATATTATTGGAAGTAGCTCAATTGCTTAATGCTCAATTCATCCTAATTGTGCTCTATATTTCATATCCATGAACCTTAATTCATATTTTTCCCCAATTTTTTTTTCCCTGAAAATAATTCAATAGGATTAGAACCATTATTATTTTCGTTAGAATTGTTCGAATTCTTGCTTCGTTCTTCCCATAAATTTTTATTTTGTTTTGGCTGAAAATGTAACACCTTGGAATTTCCTAACTTCTTACTTCTTATTTTTCTGGAAAATATGTTATAATTATTAAGGATTATATTTATTAAGACTTCTAAATATGGAAAAACCAAAGTATTACCGCCACCGTGATAACGACTAAGGCATTTATCAAACTACTACAACGGAAGTCTTAAAACCAAAACAATTAAAAACTAAACATCAAAACTGAACAGGCTATCGCACACCTATCAAAAGTAAACCAAACGACACTAACTAATGTAGCTAGGGTAGTAAGGATCGAATCCTCAGGGAAGCAGTTAAACTCTATTAGTTCTAAAAAGCTTAAACTGTGTAAAGAGCCTTGGTCGAGAAGTATTGACTAGCTAACTGACTATTGACTAATTACTAACTAATTACTGGAAATGACGAAGAATTAAATCAATAAACTAAGCCTAGGGTCATTCGGGTCACCAAGAACAACTAATGGATTCACTAACAAAGATGAACTGCGTGTCAAGAAGTATAAAACAAGCCTTAAAGAACTTATGAAGAAATAAGAAGAAAAGGAAGCAAAATAACGCTTCTGAGGTTCATGCGGCGCACGAATAACACATGCGGGCGCATTTAATCAAGATTTAGCTTAGAGGGCGTTCTGGAGGTCAGATGCGGGCGCATGAATCTCCTATGCGCCCGCATCAGACGTTTTCCCGATCTTTTTATTCGTCTTTTATTTTCTTGTACTTAGCTTTGTAAGCCCAACTTGGGTACATTAGGCACGGTTTTCTAGGAAAAAGAACTTATGCTTTTCAAATAGAATTACTCTTTAGGATATAGAATTTAAGCACTTTCTCTCAACATTAATTTAGGGGAACATAGGGTTTTGTTCATAACTTTGATTTTCAATTCAATTCAAGTCTTCAATTGTTTCTTCAATATTGGTAATTTTCCTGTTTTTGTTCTTTATTTTAGTTAATTTATGCTTTTGTCTTTTTAGTTTAATTAATTTAGTATTTTGTTTATGTTAATTAGTTTAGTTATCAATTACTTCATGAATTCAATTAGGGTTTTTACAACTATTCTTGTTTTATTTTCTAATTATGAGTGAGTATCTAATTTCTAGGGTTAGGGAACCCTTGATAATCAATGGACTAATTAAATTAGGTTGTTTCAATCCCATAATTGTAGTCAATTTCCTTTTATTGGTTTCCTTGTTTACAATTGAATTGGCGCAGATTTAGTTGTAATTTTGGTAATTGTTGAATTTGATGCCGAGAGTAAAAATACACACAATAAGACCATGATAATAGGCGGGATTAGTCTAGGCATGAGCGAGAGCGCTCAGATGAGTTTCGAGGAGTCTAGATTCGAGAGAATTAGTGAGCCCTAATTTGACGATAGTTGTGAGATGAACGTGAT
>PYUH01001461.1:602317-621083 GCA_016808085.1 Suaeda aralocaspica
AGCTAAAACACACCAAAAGCATATAAAAAGAGTTAAGGGGGGATAGAAAGCTCGGGTTGCCTCCCGAGAAGCGCTTGTTTAGGGTCATTAGCTTGACCCTGGCTCTTATCGGAGTGGTCCGTGGGAATCGGATTGTAGAATTGCACTTCTTCTACGAATCCAACTGCATCACCTTCTAATAGAGCTTCATCGTTGCCCGTTGACCTTGAACTTTTCACCTTATCATTGTGGACTTTCAACGAACCCGACTTTGCTCACCATAGTAACCGAAAAGGGACCGCTCCACCTGGACTTCAGTTTTCCCAGGAAACGCTGGAGAACGGGGAAGTAAATAAGAGTACCACTATCACCAACTTGAAACTCCCTTCTCTGATTCTTTGTCGTGCCACCTCTTAGTTCTTTTCCTATAGATTTTTTGCAATTATCAACCACTAAAAACGGAATTCATCGAGCTCATTTAGTTGAAGGAGTCGTGTTTCCTCCCCCCCGCCAGCTTGGCAGTCCATATTCAATTCCTTGTACTGTGCGCGCGGTTACTTGACAGCCTTATAATGATCCTAACTCATAAACCGGAATGACATCTTTACCATAGACTAACCGAAACGGAGAGGTGCCGAGTGGGGTTTTGAAAGCCGTCCTATATGCCCAGCACAGCATCACGCAAGCTTGTTGGTCCAACTCCGTTATCGCTGCTTTTGCAACGGTCTATCTCAAGACCGATAATCTTGATCTCGCGTCCAGAAACCTAAACTACTAGTCCTTGGCCACTTGTCTGTGGGTGATATGCTAGATCCTGTTCTACATGGTATCTCACCGTTACTTTTTCATGCATCTTATCTACCTTTACTCTCACTGTGAAATACTTCCCCCCATCACAGTAATGACACTCTAGGGACACTCTATTTACCGAACCTAAGAAAAAATAACCTGCTTAAACACCGCAACACCGTATTAAAATCAAATGGGGGGTAGCCGACTTCCACCCATTTAGAACGAAGCCCCAGCTACAAATATAAAGGTTTCAGTCGAGGATGGGAAGGGTCACCCTATCGTCAATACCCCAAACTCAAAATTTCAATCTTCCAATGATACATGTTTCGCGGCAACTTTGCGTGACCTTTGTGGAGATGTGACCTGTTCGTTGGCACGAATCACAATACATTAATAATGCTCTACGCGCCATACATAAATTCGTGGGGCCAGTAGAAACCACCCGATCTAAGACCTTGAACATCGTCTTGGATGGTCCAGCCCCCTCCATGACCTCTCCATAGGGTTGATGAATTGCAATGTGTGAAGGACACCATATACCTCCCATTCCGGAACCATTCCGTATAACCAGCTGCACGCCACGAAACCGGTAGGATCGATCACCAAAAATATTCGTTTCACTTAATTAAAAAATCATCGTGCAAAAGTTTCTTTTTTTTCTGCTGATAAGTCACGTACCGGAGGTAAACACCTCCACACAAGTTAGCGAAATCAGCAAACCAAGGGAATGCACACCCCTAAACAGCAACAGATGTTCATCGGACAAGAATCGTCATGGGGGTCGAGATCTCCCATCGTCCATATCGCCGATCTCCGTAAGTGGTCAGCTACCACTTCTTGCTCCTTCTTATCACGAATTTCGAGGTCAACTCTTGAAGCAGCAAAAATCCATCGAAAATTCTCGGTTTGGCTTCCTTCTTTCCAGTAGATATTTAAGAGCCTGCATGGGCAGTATAAACAATAACTTTCGAACCTACAAGATAAGCACGCAATTCTTATCTAAAGCATAAACTATAGCAGTAGCTCCTTTTCCTGTGGCATAATTGTGACTTGAGCTTCATAATCAGCTAAGTCTTACTACCAAATAAACTTTAGCATGACCAGACCTTGTCTTTAATCCTGGACCTAACCCGCACCAACTGCAAATCACTAGGCATCACAATTTTTCGAAGGTAATTCCCAATCAGGGGACTGTATAATGGGTGCAGAAATTAGTGCATTTTTTATCATATTAAAGGACTCAGACACTCGTCAGTGAATTCTAAATTTAGCATCCGTTTAGCAGTAATGGTTAGTGGTTTCGCAATTTTAGAGAAATCTTTAATAAACCGCGATGAAAACCCAGCATGACCCAATAAACTTCTTACCCCTTTTACATTTACTGGCGGTGGAGTTGCTCAATTACCTCGTAGTTTTGCCTATCCACCCTCAATTCCACGTTCGAGAAGACCAAATGTTCCCAAAACTACTCCTTCATTGCCATAAAATTGACACTTTTCCCAATTTAAAACCAGATCACCTGTTCACATCTTTTGCGAGAACTTTTTAGTTCAAATTAGTCACATGATTAAAATCAGAGCCGTAAACACTAAAATCATCCATGAATACTCCATAATAGACTCATAAATTCAGAAAAATGCTCATCATGCAACGTTCCACAAAAGCAGGCTCTGACATTACAGATCCAAAAGGCATCCTAACTATATGCACAAGGTACCATAAGGACATGTAAAAGTCTTTTCTCCCTATCAATCAGGATGGATGGGGGGGGGGAATTTTTTTCCCCCCCTGAAAGAAAACCCGAATACCTCGAGATAACAGAAATACTTATTCTTAGCTAATCTTTCAACATTTGATCCATAAAAGGAGGGGAATGACTTTTTAGTTGCAGACATTACAATTCGGTAATCCAACACACATCTCCATCCTGTGACAACTCTATAGGGGATTAATTCATTTTTCTCATTTCGACAACGTTGTCCCTCCTTTCTTAAGGGACTACCGGACTGGACTTACCCACTGGGAATCAGGTACTGAGAGATAATACCGGCGTCTAGAAGTTTATGGATTCTTCTTTCACTACCTCCGCATATGTAGGATTCAAACGGTCGTTGACCCTGATCCGGGTTTGTGGCCCCTCTTCTAAATGAATTCTATGCATCCAAAAATACAGGGCTAATACCGGTCAAATCTCATATTCTAGCCACTGCTTGCTTATTATGCTTTAAGTCACATAAAATTTTATTAATTGTTATCATCAAGGAAGCATTAACAATAATCATGGTAGCAAACTTCTTATCATCGAGAAAAGGCATATTTCAAGTGAGAGGGAGGGGTTTCATCTCAGGTTTGGTTCCGTCTTCTCAGAACAAACCTCTTGATGTATTAATAATCTTCGGCTCTCTCAACGCTTCTAGGATATCGATTCCATCACCAGTGAGTTATCCTGGACTAACGCATCAGTAATGGCGTTGTACCATCTACCTTCATTCTAACATCAAGACCACCCACACCTCCAGATAGATCGTTGTGGGAGAGATCGAGGCATATCATCAAATACATTTCATCAATGACATTCGATAGCATACATGATTGTTTCCATCATTGCCTTTTAAGATCATCATTCATATTAAAGGTAACTTTATCATCTCCCTACAACCAGGTCATCCTCCATTTTGACAGCTTATCTATTTTCGATAACAGCAACCTGCTATGTAAGAAGTCGACAATGAATGATCGGGATTGTGTGGTTCATCCTCATCCATGTCTAACACCACAAAATCTACAGGAATAAAGAATTTCCCGACTTCTCACCTTGGACATCCTCTAAAATACCTTAGTGGTACAATTTTCACTGTGTCCTTCTGCCACACTCTTCAAGGTAAATGTTAGTGCCTTTCAAAGCACCCAATCAAGCTTTCGACAAATAGACATGGCATAACACTAACACGGGCTCCCTAAATCACACAGAAAGCCGGTAATAAACAGGGGCCAATGTTACAGGGAATAGAAAACTTCCTGGTCCTTTAGTTTTCGGTGGTCGACCTTGTGTTGTCAACTATAGTCAACTGCACTCCTCCGTGCGGGCCGACGGTCTCCAGTCACATTCAGTCCGCGGTTTCCTCTCCAAACTGTCTTTCAAAAACTATGTGTAAGTAGGAACGTGGTGTTAAATATAGGAGAAAGTCGGAAATGGACGTATCTTGGGATTTTTTTAACAATAGCTAAAAAATTTACTAAAATGGTTATCGTTCTACTCCTGGTTACCCTGTTCGAAGGGCACCTAACCGGTGAGGTTCTGGTGATAGTATGCACCGGGGTCTCAATCTAACCTTCTCCTTAGGTGCTTACAACCATCCTTTAGCTGGAACTTGTACTTCTGAATCTTGCCACATCACCCTCATCTCCGGTCTTTTCAGCTTCAACACTGAAAACCATCAGAAATTAAACCAGTAATATAGCATCTTTTTTCCGACTCTTCATAAGCAGCTCCAACTCCTCAAAGGTGATGGCACTTTGTCGACATGTCCACCCGTCGGGGATTCGTGTGATGCCGTGATGATGGGGGTGTGGTTGGTCTTTGATGGAAGGTGGCCTGGTTTCCTTTGAGCCATTGAATTGCGCCAATCTGAACTATCTGAGTTTCCAAGTGCCTTGTTATTATCCCCCATAGCATCGCTCTCCATATTTTTTCTCTGCATCTTTGCAGCAATCATATGCTTCAACTCCGGATTCTTTTCTCCGCTAGGTTGAGGTGGCATTGGCGGTGCTGGTAGTGGTGGTCTGCTAAACTGGTGGGTGTTGTGGTACTATCTCTGGGCATTTGCTGGGTGGCTGCTGAGTGGCATGGCTTGCTGGATTTTTTTTTTCTGACCCTTGCTGTTGT
This sequence comes from Suaeda aralocaspica, assembly GCA_016808085.1. NCBI lineage: Eukaryota > Viridiplantae > Streptophyta > Magnoliopsida > Caryophyllales > Amaranthaceae > Suaeda > Suaeda aralocaspica. The sequence goes on from PYUH01001461.1 coordinate 606,975, forward strand.
TCTTGTAGAAAGTATGATTGATCCTTCCAAACCAGCCCTGATTGTATTGTATTAAGTATGGATTGTTTTTATAGGGCTTGAAGGCACATACCTTGTTCCACTGAACTAGTGCACAGACTGGGAATTTGACCGAAAGAACCACATGAATCACAGAATGGATCAGTGCATCCCGACAGTGCAGCTATACGGGTTATGGTTGGGGTAGCAGTGTACCAATCTTATCGGGCTTTCTGATCTTATGGCATGTATTTGTGCAGCCTGAAACTCTCATACTTATCAATCAATCTACTTTCCCACCCTTTTGAATGCCCTCTAAGGTTACCAAACTGTGAATTATGAGTGGCCAATTGGTCCATCTATTTAACATTCATATGCTCAATTGACTTCCTGGTTTCCTAACCGACCTCATTAGGCAGTTAGCAACATCTAGCAAGGCCTTTACTATCATTACCCCTCACCCATTGGTAGAATGATTGACTAGGAACCACTCTCTCAGCCCAGGATGAGGACACATTCTCATAACCTCCTTAACCGTTCCCAAGCAGCCTATATGACTCATCTGTCTCCTGATTGAAGTTAGGAGTGGGCTTCGCAATAAGGCAGTTCTCTGTGGTGGGTAGTATCACTCCACCCTGAAAAGCAGAGCTAAATCCTCCCAACATTAATGGGGCCATATTGAGATCATTCAACCAGGTTCTAGCCTGTCTTCTTAACTGAAAACTGAAACTAGAGAGCGCCTTCCGAGGTAGACTCCTTTGAGACATTCATTTGCTTGATAGTATCACAGTAGGAAGGAAATTCTGTAAGTGTATAATTCGGATCCTTCCTGTAATGGTCCTGAAAACTGATTTCGTTCCACCATGTCCACAAGAGCCGTTTCATTTCAAAGTTAGCAGCATCGGTATCGGTTACTTGAATAACCTCCAGCCATAGACTCCGTACTAGGCAAAGGAATAATCTCTCATGAACGGGCCGCAGGTGCTTTGGTGGTGGAGGGCGGTGGTCCTCTACCCTGTCCTGCTCCGTCGCAGCCCCTTTCAAACTTCTTAATACCCGTCAAACAGCGGATTGAAGGTGAACTCAAAAACTGAGACAAGTCAGAAACAGTTTCCCTTCCTTTCCTCCCGCAGCTCCCCCAACAGATCCATGGACGGAAGAAAATTCGGCGCGTTCTACTACTGTCTCAACCCGTTTCAGAACAACACTTCCGCGCACTTCATATGGCGCTCAGGATGATGTAGTTATCAGGCTGCGTGACTGATCGTTTACGCACTAAACCTCATGAAACCTGCACACAATATAGACTTAACTCCGTAACAAAGATAGAAATCAGCCCCAAAGAACTGAATAGTTCTTTGAGACTAAAGAAAATAAAAAGAAACAGTAAAATACCCGACTAATAGAATTGCGCCAAATTGTCCATCCCCCTGCAACGGCGCTCAAATTTGAACATCCATACTCACACCTATCAAAAGTAAAGAAACTCAAACGACACTAACTAATGTAGCTAGGGTAGTAAGGATCGACATCCTCAGGGAAGCAGTTAACTCTAGTAATTTCTAAAAAGCTTCAATTGTGTAAAGAGCCTTGGTCGAAAGTAATGACTCTGCTGACTATTGACTAATTATACTAACTAATTCACTTGGAAATGACGACGAATTAAATCTAAACTAATCCCGATGGTCATTCGGGTCACCGTAACACTAATGGATTCACTACTAACAAAGATCGTTCAATCTCACAAGCTATCTCAAATTCAGGGCTCACTAATTCTTCCTTCTCCTCTTCGAATCTAGACTCCCTCGAAACCTCTGCGACTCTCGCTCAATTGGCTATACGACTAATCCCGCCTATTATTCAGTCTTAGTGTTGTTATTTTACCTCTCGTGCATCAAATTCAACAATTACCAAATTACAACTAAACTGCGCACAATCAATTGTAAACAAGAAACAAATAAAGGAAATTGACTACTAATTAATGGGATTTGAAACAACTAATTCATTAGTCCATGATTTATCAAGGGTTCCCTAACCCTAGAAATTAGACTACTCACTCCTAAGTATGAAAGTAAAACAAGAAGGTTGTAAAAACCCATTGAATTCATGAAGTAATTGATAACTAAAACTATATTAACATAAACAACAAATAACTAAAATTATTAAACTAAAAGACTAAAAAGCCTAAAATAACCGAAAATAAAGAACAAAAACCTGAAATTACCAATTGATGACACAACATTAAGACTTGAATTGATTGAACTGCATCAAGTTATGAACAAAACACCACTAATTTCCCCTAAATTAATTTGGAGAGAAAAAGGCTTAAATTCTATTCCTAATAGAGTAAATTCCGAATTATGAAAAGCAATAAAGGGTGTTTTTTGGTTATCTTTTTCCTTAGAAACGCGTGCCTCTGTCCCAAGTTGGGCTTACAAAGCACCTAAGTACAAAGAAAATACAAAAAAGACGAATAAAACGATCCGCTGGAAAACGTCTTGATGCGGGCGCATAGGAGATGCATAAGATCGCCGCGCATCTGACCTCCAGAACGCCCTCTAAAGCTGCAAATCTTCGATTACCCTGCATCCCGCATCGTGTTTTCGTGCGCACCGCATATGAACCGCAGAAGCTTTATTTGGCCTTTTCTTCTTATTTCTTCATAAGTTCTTTAAGGCTTGTTTTATACTTCTTGACACGCATTTCCATGCATCTTCATTCTTATCCCGTCTAAGCTTTCCGGCTTCGTTCCGAGCCTCGGTTTTCGTGCCTGAAATTACAAAACATACCAAAACCGAGCATAACAACCGTGGATGATAAAAATCAACTAAAATGCTCTAAAATTGCCAGAAATTAATCAAACTTGACGAGACACTTCAAATTAGCCAAAGAACATCGAATGAGCTAAAATAAAGCCAGATTAACAACTTCTAGGCATAAAATTGACTCGAAACAAGGGGAAAAACACTATAAAAACCGCACATATCAAAAACAATCTCAAAGCAAAAATAAACTTTAAACTTATTACACTTCTGAACCATATTAATGGCCTTTAAAAACCAAAAAAAAAGTCTTTAGAAATAAACCCACAACCAAAATAAATGTTAGTCATCCATAAACAATAAAATAAAGTAAAGCTATAAAACACAACCAACGCTCTCACCACAGCCCATCATGAAATGACTTATGCCCACTTGTGCCTGCAGCTTTTCTTTTACTAGAAAACTACTCAGCACAAGTGAGTCATTGTAGGGCCAAGTCCAAGACAAATCTATGCACACAAAGAAAAAAAAAACAGTCAGCAAAGATGAGTAAAGAACTACTAAAGACTATGCAAACAACAATAAATTCACATAACAATAATTCATGATCATAATATTGAAGTTTAAGTCATAAAAACTCATAAAAATCAAAACTTTCATAGTTTATAAACCCTAATCTAAAATTTCATGAACAAGAAATTAATTCATGCCTTAAAACAAATCATGACTTTATTAAACATGATTAAAACTCAAAAAAAACATGATTAAACCTAAATATGAATATAAATTTGCAAAATTGGATTAAAAAGAAAGAAGGAAATTTTTTTTTTTGTAAAAGTCCGAAAATACCAGAAGGGGGGAGGAGTGGTCGGCGAGGGGTGGCCGGCGGTGGCGAGGACAGTGGTCCGGCTGGGCACGACGGCTCTGGCTGGGCGCATGTGGGGTCCGGCGAGGCTCGGATCCCAAGAATGAAGGTATTATTTTTTTTTTTCTGTTTTCCCGAAACCACAACTGCAGAATCTTTTTTTTCTTTTCTCTCTAAATTTTTGGAATCCTAATGACAACTTATGAGCATGAAAATCTGAAAATTTGGGTTTTAAAGGGTATTTATAGGCCCCAAAGTAGGATTTGGAAAAAAGCCCATACTTATCCTAACAAGTGGAAATTACTTTTAGGCCCTTGCCTCAAAATAAATTAGGAAACCTTTGAAAATTCTATTTTTAGAAGCCTTTTAAAAATATTTTTAAAACATAAAATATTATTTATGAACACAAATAATTATTTTTAATTAAAACTTATTTATTATTTATTTTATTTATTTTATTATTATCAATTTCTTTTCATTTAATATTCTTATTAGACATATTTTTCAATAAAAATATTATAGTTAAACGATTAAAATACAAAAATATTTTCTTAAAATACGTGAAAATGTGGAATATTACAGTCTACCCCCCTTAAAAGATGTTTCGTCCCGAAACTTTGTGTAGATTAGTGTATGGAATTTTAATAGTGACTACATTTACTTTAAACTTTCTTACTGAAATACTATGTTGTTGTAGACCTTAGACAGTTACTTGACAACTTTTTAGTAGACAAACATAAACTTCTTACTTAAAAGTCGTAGAAACTCATAAAAAACTTGCAAAATTAAGGGTAAAAACGCGCGAAAAAACAGGTCGCTTTCTAACCCCCTTAAAAATCAAGTTACGTCCCTGTAACTCTACTGCTAACCTGAAATAGCTTTGGGTATTTTTCTCTCATCATATCTTTCAGCTTCCCAAGTAGCTTCTTCGGTTTCTTCGTTAGACGACAACACCTTCACTATTTTGACACTCTTTCTATGAGTATCTCTGACCTTACTGTCTAGGATTTTAATTGGCCTCTATTCATAGATAGGTCAAACTTTGGTCTAACTCTATTGTTTCAGGTTGTAACACATGTGACTTGTCTGGCACATACTTTCTTAGTTGAGACACATGAAAGACATTGTGAACCTTCCTCAGCTCCATTGGTAGCGCTAACTTATAAGCTACCTTTCCAAACCTTTGCAAGATCTCATAGGGTCCTATGTATTTTGGGCTCAATTACTCTTTCTTTCTGAACCTCATCACTCCTTTCATTGGTGATACCTCAAGTAACACCTCATCGCCAACTTCAAACACAACTTCTTAGCGCTTTTGATTCGCACAGGACTTTTGTCTATCTTGTGCTACTTGAATCTTTCCTTGTATTACTCTAATTTTCTCGGTGGTTTCTTCTATCAATTGACGTCCTAGAATCACAGTCTCACTTATGTCGTTCCAACACATGGGGCTCCTACACTTCCTTCCATACAAAGCCTCAAAAGGTGCCATGCCAATACTTACATGGTAACTATTGTTGTCTGAAAACTCAATGAGATCCAAGTCATCCTCCCAATTCCTTAAAAGGTCAATTACACAATCCCTTAGCATATCCTCTAACGTTTGTATGGTTCTCTATGTCTGTACATCAGTTGCTGGATGGAAAGCTGTACTCATTTTCAGCGTTGTACCAAAGTTCTCCTGGACACTTTTCCAAAATTTCGAAAGAAACCTAGAAACTTACACAAGCCTCACAACATGTTTTATGTAATCCTTTGCAAGTTGTTCTATCTTCCAAGTCTCTTTCATGAGTATAAACACGGCTCACTTAGTATGTCAATCCACCACTATCCATATGGTATCATTTCTAAATTTTTGACTTCGGTAAGCAAGTCACAAAGTCTATTGATATGCAATCCCATTTCCATCCTGGTATTTCAAGTGGTTGGACTTCTCCTTGTCGTCTTTCATGCTCAAATTTAACCTTTTGACAAGTAAGACATTTACTCACGAATTCAGCCACTTCTCTCTTTATCCTAGGCCACCAATACATCTTCCTAAAATCCTTATACAGTTTGTCGCCTCCAGGATGCACTGAATACGGTGTATTATGACCCTCCTCCATGATTCTCTGTTTCAAAGCCTCACATTTTTGTGGTACACACCATCTTCCTTTATACCTTAAACTTCCATCCTCATGAATCTTAAAATCTATAGGCTTTCCTGCTTTCAACATTTCCTTAATTCTGTCCAATTTCCCATCTCCTTCCTGGTTCTTCTTAATTTCCTCAAATATTGTTGGTTGGATACTAAGATTAAAAATAATTCCTTCTAACTCTCCCCCCTTCGCTATTTCCAATCTCAATCTTTCTATATCCTTACATAGCTCATTAGCAACCACCAAGGTATTCACTTCGTGCTTCGTTTTACGGCTTAAAGCATCTGCTACCACATTGGCGTTCCCTTCATGGTATTGGATATCTAGGTCACAATCCTTTATCAACTCAAGCCATTTCCTTTGTCTCATATTTCAATCCTTTTGAGTGAAAAAGTACTTTAAACTCTTGTGGTCTATGTATATTCTACATTTCACCCCATAAAACTAATGTCTCCATATTTTCAAAGCAAAAACTATTGCTGCTAACTCCTGATCATGAGTAGGGTATTTCACCTCATATGGTTTCAGTTGTCTCGAGGCATAAGCTATCACCTTTCTATTTTGCATTAACACACATCCCAAACCATTTTTAGAGGCATCACTATACACATCAAAAGAGTCACTTCCCTCTGGCAAGGTCAGCACTGGAGCTGTAGTCAAACGCTCTTTTATAGTCTGAAATGCCGCGTCACACTTATTACTCCACTCAAATTTACAGTCTTTTTTCATTCACAAAGCCATGGGTTTAGCAATCCTCGAGAAGTCTTTCACAAACCTCCTGTGATAACCTGCTAACCCTAAGAAACTTCGTACATCCCTTACGTTCTTAGGTGTAGGCCACTCCTTAACTACTTCAATTTTATCTTCAACTCCCTCTTTAGACACAATATGCCCCAAGAAAGCTACTTTCTCCAACCAGATCTCACATTTCGAGAACTTAGCATACAACTCATTCTCCCTTAATGTCATCAAGATTTTCCTCAAATGTTCCATATGTTCTTCCTTACTCTTAGAATACACCAAGATGTCATCAATGAAAACGACCACAAAGTTATCCAAAAACCGTTGGAAAACTCTATTCATTAGATCCATAAGAATTGTTGGCACATTGGTTAACCCGAAAGGCATAACATTGAGCTCATAGTGTCCATACCTAGTGCGAAAAGTAGTTTTTGGTATGTCCTCATTAGCAACCCACAATTGGTGGTATCCTGACCACAAATCAATTTTCGAAAACACAGTAGCTCCTTGCAATTGATCAAACAAGTCATCAATCCTCTGTAATGGATACTTATTTTTGATTGTCACCTTATTCATCTCTCTATAGTCAATACATAACCTCAAACTCCCATCTTTCGTTTTCACAAACAGTACTGGTGCTCCCCAAGAGGAGGCACTAGGCCTAATGTAACCCTTTTCCAACAAGTCTTGCAACTGCTCCTTCAACTCACTCATTTCTACAGGCTCCATCCTATAGGGTGCTTTGGAAATAGGTGTTGTCCTTGGGATTAAGTCTATGGTAAAATCAATTTCTCGTTTAGGTGGCATCCCCGGGATCTCTTTGAACACTGTACCACTTGCCCTGATGGTAACACTATTGACATATCTGTTGTATCTACTTTTCCCAACTTTAACTTTTCTAGAATCTTAGTGGAAACAAAAGATTACGTTACACCAGAATCAAACAAAACTTAAATGGGAAGAGTGTGAATAGAAAAGGTACCAGTGATCACATCCTTATTAGCATCCGCTTCACTTCGAGCCATCACATTTAGCTTGCTAGTGTTTAAGGTCTTAGTCTGTCCTCCTCCATTCCCACTCCCATTCCTATTTTCGGCTTGAGATGTTACCTTTCTTCTCATATTTCCGTGAAAACCCTTTTGTTGTCCCCTAGTTGGATTCCCCCTAGCTTGAGAATTATGTCCCTCCTTTCCTTTGTTCTTAGAGAAGCACTCATACTCAAGGTGTCAAAGTTTGTTACACAACCGATTTGTCATTGGGTTCCTTGCACAGTCCTTTCCTGGGTGATTGTTAGGACACTTCTTGAAAAAAGTACACACGCCCTTCTTGACTAGCCACCTGAGTTCTATTCCCACTTCAAGAATTAGGCTTCCCAAAGTTTCCCCTATTACCCTGGAAATTGTTGTTGAAATGAGGTCTCTTATACCCACCATGATTCCCTTGTTGGTTGACGTTTCCTCCACCATCCTTCCTCTTCTCCCTCGTCTCACCTTCCTTTTGTACCTCTTTGTTCTTTTGGTCTATGGCATACAAGTGTGCAACTCTACCATATAAATCATCCAAGGATTCAAAGATCTGTCTAGCTAATTGTGACGGTAAGTCTAAGGGTAACCCTCTTTCAAAGCGACTAGCCTTCAACCTCTCAGTTGCTACAGCCTTAGGAGCAAACCTAGACAATTTTATGAACTTAGAGTAGTACTCGGTGACAGACATACTTCCCATCTTAAGCTCTAGAAACTCCTTAGCCTTCTGTTTCTGAAGAAACATAGGGTAGAACTTATTACGAATTTGTTCCAGAAACATATCCCAATTAAATCCTGGTAAAGCCCTTATTACAGCCTCTTTTTGTGACCACCATAAATCAGCTTCTCCTCTCAAATAGTACACAGCATGGTTCACTTTAAGCTCCTCTGGGCACTCTACTGCCCCAAACAACTTATTAAACTCTCTCAACCATCTCTCTAAAATAGTTGGATTGTGCTCTCCTTGGTAAGTGGGTGGCCTACTTTGAGAAATTTTCTTGAAAAGTTCCCCAGAAGGGTCGCTACCATTTCCGTTTCCTATTGCAGCTAATTGTTCAGGTACAGTAGCTAATTGCCTCACTACTTCATTCAGTTGATTGTTGTTACGTTCAGCCATTCTATTTCTCCTGTAGAGGAAAAGGCCTTTGTATTAAATTATGTCTAACTGCAAGTTAGAACAACATAAACTTAAATCATAAGACACTTTCTCATTTCGCCTCATAAAAGAAATTTCATTCTTTAAGAGAGAATGATTCACTTTGTTTTGATGTCTTACACAACCATTAAAATAAGAATAAAGCACATAAGAAATAAAAGTAATTCCCTTGGTTCTATTCTACTTGAGGCTTGAAATCATAAAATAAATTTATTACTTAACTCTTCTTACCATTTCTTATGGCTCATTGCCACTTATTCAAACTAATGTAAACAATAACTTAAACTGTTCAACTAAATATCAGAAACATTAAACATCAATAGCTAAACTAGATCTAAACAAAGTCTCTAAACATTAACATTATCTTTCTTGTCTCTTGACATCACATATTTCTTTCGTATGAACTCCGGGTCATTCTTAGTGTCAACCTCCATTTCTTCATCCTTCTCTTCCTCTTCTTCAATTTCCTCCTCAGGATCTGATTCTTCTTCATCTTCTTCAAAATCAGTTACCAAATCAACATATACTGGAATTACTGGGTCTGGGTTCTCAATTTCATAACACGAACTATCCCTTGACTCATCAATCTTCGAACCCGTAGGAGTCTCCTTCCCCATCAGGTCTTCACTTCCTTGGCTACCTTCTGGGCTTGGTGTGGGCGGGATCTCCTAGCAATATACCCCTCCAAGAATCTCCAATCACAACCCCACTGACCAAATGCATCCTTATACTTAGAATAGTTCGTAAGGCCTCCAACAAAATGGAAATCACTAAACTTTACCTCAATCTCTAAGTAGGGTGAACGGTCGGGCAAGCACCTAACAATTAGGGTTGCTACATGGTCGGGCTGATCCCATTGTGGTAACTTCAACACAGTACTCATGTACCAATAGTAGAACCATATTTTCCAGACATATTGAGGCGGACTTTCGTAGTATTTCTTCTCCAAAGTTCCTATTTGAGAATCTTTACTAGGGATACTATATGACATCCTGCACAAAACTTAATACTAATGGTCCATCCATCCCAAAACAAAACAAAACAAACTATCAGTTCTACAAAAAGGGTCTTATGGATGACATACAATTTTTTTACACCCAACTATTTACATAAGCAACACCTTAAACATGAACTTTAATGCATGAAAGAATAGAAATAAAGTCTATCCTACATGCCCAAACTTCTTTTCCAAGCTCACCACATGGTATTAAAACAATAACACATAATACATAACTGAATTCCTTGCATACCTGCACACATAATTTATTTTCAAAACTTTCCATTTTCGAAAATTACTATTTAAAAAAAAAAATCCATTTTCGAAAACATTCCATAATAAGAAATTCCTTTTCCCAAAAATAAAACTTAGAGTACCCCAAAAATAAAATTTATTTTATTTCAAAATCTAAGCTCTGATACCACTTTGTAACACCTTGAAATTTCCTAACTTCTTACTTCTTATGTTATTATTATTAAGGATTATATTTATTAAAACTTCTAAATATAAAAACAACCAAAGTATTACCGCCACCGTGATAATGGCGGAAGTCTTAAAACCAAAACAACTTAAAACTAAACTTCAGATCAATCTCAAAATAAAAATCAACTTTAAACTTATTACACATCGGAACCATATTAATGGCACTTAAAAACCAAAACAAAAGTCTTAGAAATAAAACCACAACCAAAATAAATGTTAGTCATCCATATGCAATAAAATAAAGTAAGGCTACAAAACACAACAAGCGCTCTCACTCCAACTTATCATGGAATGTCCTATGCTCACTTGTACCTGCAGTTTTTCTTTTACCAGAAAACTACTCACCACAAGTGGGTCATTGTAGGGTCACATCCAAGACAAAACCATGCACACAAAACAAACAGTTAGCAAAGCCGAGTACATAACTACTAAAGACTATGCAACAAACAATAAGAAATAAAACATGCACTCAACTTACCTTTGACACCCCTTTACCTGTACATGAACTCAACTAAATTAGTTATTATATTTGAACTTATGGATCCTGCATCGAACAGGTTTCCTCCTTAACAATCATCGCCCTATTGGGCACCAACTTGGGAGCAACTCTAAGAAGGTATTACTATGTCACATGAAGTCACGGATATCTAGTGCATTAAAAAAATATAAAAGAATACAATGTCTTGTACTCCAATTAGAAAACACAGATCACTGTTCCATACGACTCCCCCCATTGTTCATACTTAAGGTATGTACGTTCCAAGAGTTTTGATGCAAGCCCTCTTCCACTTTACGTGATTAACCGGTTTAGAAATGTTATGACTCACATACAACATCACATAAAGACATGCATCAAACCAAGCAAGTCAAATTAATTATCTTCAATTTAAGGTGATTCAAAATTAATCTCATGTGTGTCCTTTGATTAAACTGAACTTCCTTTACCACACATTAACTATGAGTGGCTAATTACTTACTTTCTCCTTGACCACACATTAAACTGTGAGTGGCAACATGTCTAAATTAATTGCACATATCTTCTTTTAATCATGTGAATAAAGATTCACAGCTACCTTTCTTGTTGTTTAAGTAACTAACCAACTGAAAATAATTTCCTATTGGCCAAATTAATCTGATCATAACATTCATAGTACTATTTAACATGTAATGTCAACATACATTACAAACCATGCTTCTAATAAACTTGTCATGCACATAAATTCATAATTCAACAAGCATAACAATAATTCATACAATCAAGGGTCATCCAAGCATGAATTCTAGTTCTTGTGTTTGTCTTTAGTACATACATACCTTGTAAAGTAACGATGCTCCGCCATAATTTCTAGAAGCGGACTAGTTCAAAGTCTCCTACATAAGGAAAAACTAAAAACTAAAACCTTGTTAGCTAAGTTCTACAACAACTATAAACTAAATTCTATATTAGTAACTTGTCCAAAATATTCCTGATATGGTCTCTATTCAATTCCATACTAGACTTTACTTTTCTATTGTATGACTACTTGGTTTTCGGGACATATTTATGCTTTATAAAACCTTAATATAAATTTTATGCCACTTTAGAAAAGTGGACAACAATATAAAATTACCAAAACTCCTTGAAAAACTTCAAAAACAACATAAATCAATCATACAATGTACTACTTAATTTATTTGATCAATTTATGCTAATTACATACTTTAAAAGCCTAATTATTCACTTTATATATTCTGGACAACATGCTAAACATGCTTAAAATCACTTTTCAACTTCATAAAACATACTAAAAATTATATGTAACATCATAGAATTCATATGTGATCATACTAGCATAATATGAACACTTAAAACTTACATTAACTTGTTTTTATAAAAATTTTAGATTTATTTATTAACTATAAAGTCATGAAAAACACATAAAAACATCAAAATTTCATGATAAAACTTTTCTACAATCAACTAACATAATTATGAAACCAGTCAATGCTTTAGAACAATATTCAATCGAATCTCATGATTATAAATTTTGGACAGCAATTTATTTTATTTTATTTTCAAAGCCTTTAAAAATCAATCTAAACTTTATAAAGTCGTCATAAATTCACACAACCGTAATTCATGATCATAATATTGAAGCTTAAGTCATAAAAACTCATAAAAATCAAAACTTTCATAGTTTATAAACCCTAAAAAAAAATTTCATGAACAATAAATTAATTCATGCCTTAAAACAAATCATGACTTTATTAAACATGATTAAAACTCAAAAAATCATGATTAAACATGAATATGAACATGAATTTGCAAGATTGAATTAAAAAGAAAGAAGGAAATTTTTTTTTTTTAAAGTCAGATAATACCAGAAAGGAGGGAGGAGTGGCCGGCTGTGTGGAGGTGGGGTCCGGCGAGGCTCGGATCCCAAGAACGAAGGTATTTTTTTCCTGTATTTCCGGAAACACAACTGCATAATTTTTTTTTCGGAAATCACTCCCGTTTTCTTTTCTTTTTTCACTCTAAATTTTTGGAATCTAAATGACAACTTATGAGCATGAAAATCTGAAAATTTGGGTTTTAAAGGGTATTTATAGGCCCCAAAGTAGGATTTGGAAAAGCCCATACTTATCCTAACAAGTGGAAATTACCTTTAGGCCCTTGCCTCAAAATAAATTAGGAAACCTTTGAAAATTCTATTTTTAGAAGCCCTTTTAATATATTTTTAAAACATAAAATATTATTTATGAAGACAAATAATTATTTTTAATTAAAACTTATTTATTATTTATTTTATTATTATTATCAATTTCTTTTCATTTAAAATTCCTATTGGACATAATTTTTCAATAAAAATATTAAAATTATACGAATAAAATACAAAAATAGTTTCTTAAAATACGTGAAAATGTGGGGTATTATAGACAATCGTCCGAAATTTGCCCCAAATTGTATTTGAAAATTTCAAACTCATGTACCCTAATTTTCAAAACATGTAATTCGTGCATCACCTTCAATTATTGATTGTTCATGAATTCAATACGATTAATTGTTGCATACAACGTTTTTCTGTGATTAATTGATTCTTGCAAAGGAGTTCATGAGTTTTATTGAAGTTCATGAAACCCTAAATTTTGAAATTAAATTGGGGATTTTTTTCGAATTGCCTTGAATTATGCATAATTGTTATGTGTTTGAATTCATCATGAACCTAATCTATTCATACAAGTGCTGTAAAATGGAATGAATTGGATTAAAACTATAAAAAGGGAGGTGGTTTAAGACGGAGCAACCATGGCTGGGCGGCCCAGCCACGGTGGCTTCTCCGTGTTGGTTCGTAAAGGAGGAGAAAAGATGACGGCGAGGGTGTGGATGAGACTCAAGTCGTCGACGGCGGCCTTGGACTAAAGCGCGACAGCAGCTGCGGTGGAAGGTGGTAGGCCAGCAGCAGTTGCGGTGGGGGAGGAAGAGCGAGGTTTTGGTGGTTTTGGTTTATTTCACAAAACAAATTGTTATTTAAATATTTAATAAAAAGTTTTTTTTATTAATTAACTAATATAATAAAGAAAATCAACTTTGTTAATTAATAAAATTAATTTTATTCGTTAACTACATATGATTTCCATTAATTTGAGCATATTCAGCAAATAATTCCAATATTGATGATAATTGGCTTTAAAATATTTGTTTTGCCATAATTAGTTAGAATAAATTGAATTAAAAGCAATTGTTTGGGTAGTACTTTGATAGAATCACCTAAATTTTTGTTACGAAAATATTATTTAAATAATATATGATATTATGACTTCATTATATTTTTATTTAAGTTAGAATATGTGATATTTTAATTATGATAATAAATAATATTTGATATTATCTAATTACCGAAATTATAAAATATGGAATGTTTTAGATGATTCCCTTAATTTTGATATTTGATATGTTTTTTTTTTTTT
>PYUH01001461.1:621099-654339 GCA_016808085.1 Suaeda aralocaspica
TTTTTTGGCAAGCATGATTATATGTTTTATTTTGTAGCATTTTATATTTGATATTGAGATGCTATAGTTAATGACTAGTATGGCCCAAATTAAGTTAGAAAATACGATATATATATCGTGATGTATTTTTCTAACCTAAATACGGTCTGCGTACCGTCAAGTATTTTTGTAATTTAAATTTAAAGTTTTTATATCAATTATTGTAAATACTTTTAATCAAAGAAGAAGTTCATGGCGATCAAATGAAGATGCAATCCCATGAAGAGTTCAAGTGGGAGATCATGAAGATTAGATCATTAGGATTAGGGGCCATACTAGATCATATTTGCTTTATTCATTACATTTTATTATGCATATTTTATTAATTATTGTTGTCTTTAATTATTGTAGGACCTTAGAATCATTATTTCATGAACAAGGGATAAATTAAAATTGTTTTAAGTGAAATAATGTTAAATAGCTTATATATATAAATTTATTTAAGTTTCAGCTTATATATCAAATTTTTGCTTATGTCCATTCGATAAGAAGGAAGAACTAAAAGAGAATAGTTCTCTAGGTTAGAAAAGGAACATGTGAATTGTTCTCTAATCTAAAGAGAGTAAGGGTGTTATTGACACTAAGAAACGTATGAGATCAGAAAGATTGGGCATTTATGTTATTGAAATCAATTTCACTAGTTCTTTATCATGGGTATTAGATAACGGATCTGGTTATCACATTGTTTCCGATGTGCAAGGTATTAAAAGAACTAGGGGGTTGGCAAAAGGAGAGGTGGATTTGCGTGTTGGCAATGGTGCTAAGATCGCAGCTCTAGTTGTGGGATCATATAGCTTACTCTTCCTTCTGGTTTGATCTTAGAATTAAAAAATTGTTATTTTGTTCCAAAGATTACCAGAAACATTATTTCAGTCTCATGTTTGGATTATGAGGGGTTTTCATTTATAATAAAAGAGAATTGTTGTTCCATGTATTTAAATGAAATGTTTTATGCCACCGCTAAATTTATAAATGGTTTATATGTATTGGATTTAGATAAACATATTTATAACATAAATTGTAAAAAGAAAAAATCAAATGATTCTAACCCCACATACTTATGGCGTTGTCATCTTAGACATATAAATTCAAAGCGTATTCAAAAACTCCAAAAGGATGGAATTCTTGATTCATTCGTTTATGAATTCTTTGATGCATGCGAACCATTTTTGATGGGCAAGATGACAAAATCACCCTTTAATGGAAAGGGAGAAAGAGCTAGTGAACTCTTAGGATTAATACATTCGGATGTATGCGAACCTATGACTCTATGAGTACAAGTGCTAGAGGTGGATATGATTACTTCATTACTTTTACTAACGACTTAAGTAGGTATGGTTATGTTTACTTAATGATGCAAAAGTCTAAATCGTTTCAAAATTTCAAACAATTCCAAAATGAAGTAGATAATCAACTTGGCAAAAGAATCAAAGCACTACGTTCAGATCGAGGTGGGGAGTATTTAAGCCAAGACTTTCTTGATCATCTCATAAATGGTGGAGTACTTTCATAATTAACTCCTCCAGGAACACCACAATTAAACGGTGTATCTGAAAGGAGAAATCGAACTCTATTAGATATGGTTCGTTCCATGATGAGTTTTGGTGACCTTCCAATTTCCTTTTGGGGATATGCTCTCGAAATAGCTGCTTTTACACTTAATAGAACTCCATCAAAAGCTGTAGAAAAGACACCATATGAGATATAGACCGGAAAAACTCCTAGTTTGTCATTTCTTAAGATTTGGGGATGTGAAGCCTACGTAAAACTTTTACTTTCTTATAAGCTTCCACCCAAATCTGATAAATGTTTCTTTGTGGGTTATCCAAAAGAAACAAGGGGCTATTACTTCTACAATCCAAATGAGCGAAAGGCGTTTGTTGCTCGAAATGGTGTCTTTTTGGAAAAAGAGTTTATTTCCAAAAAGTCAAGTGGGAGAAATATTTTTCTCCAAGAAGTTTGAGACGAGCAACAGATGGATGTGGTTCACACCATGTCAGAGGCGGGCGAACATGATGAAATTCATGTTTAGGAGGTAGAGCATTCCACACATGAACCTCCTTCGTCCCACTTGAATCTAATTCAAGCGAAAATTCACAAATTGTTGTGCAAAATTCTCCTGCTGCACTTCCGCGTAAGTCTAGTAGGCCATGGGCTCCATCAAAGAAATATTTAGATTTCATATTGACTGAGAGTTCAGAGATTCTACTTTTGGAAAGGGAAGAACCTACCACTTACAAACAAGCTATGATGAGTCAAGACTCCAAAAAAGGGCTTGCCATGAAATCTGAGATGAATTCAATGTTTGAAAATCAAGTTTGGAATTGAACTTGGCTGATTTTCCAAATGGGATCTCACCCATTGGATGGAAATGGGTTTTCAAATTGAAAACAGACAAGGATGGAAACGTAAATGTTTTCAAAGCAAGGTTAGTTGCAAAAGGTTTCAAACAAATTCATGGTATTGACTATGATGAAACTTTTTCACCAGTTGCTATGTTGAAATCTGTTAGGATACTCCTAGCAATTGCAGCTCATTATGATTATGAGATGTGGCAAATGGATGTCAAAACGATGTTTCTAAATGGTTTTTTAACATAGGATGTGTATATGACACAACTAGAAGGTTTTGAAGATCCAAATAATCCTAGAAAGGTATGCAAACATTAGAAGTACTTCGTGTATAAGAAAACTAGTGGGAGTAATGTAGTCTTCTTAGTCTTGTATGTGGATGACATACTTCTCATTGGAAATGACTTTCATATGCTAAAATCTGTAAAAGATTGGCTTGGACAGTGTTTCTCTATGAAAGACTTAGGAGAAGCAGAGTACATTCTTGGAACAAAGATCCAAATGGATCGATCCAAGAGAATGATAGGTTTAAGCCAAGGAACTTATAATGATAAGGTTCTGAAAAGGTTTAACATGGATAACTCTAAGAGAGGTTTCCTACCTATACAACATGGCATTACACTTAGCAAGACTCAGTGTCCATCGAGGCCTGATGAGGTTAAACGAATGAGTTCAATTCCTTTTGCTTCTGCAGTAGGATCAATCATGTATGCTATGATTTGTACTCACCCAGATGTTAAGTTTCACATGCTTCGAGCATGTGTAGACGATTCCAGTCAAACCCGGGCATGGCACATTGGTGTGCAGCTAAGAACATCCTAAAGTACTTCAGAAGGAATAAGGATGATTTCTTAGTATATGGTGGAGAAAATGACTTGTTCGTCGAGGGATATACCGATGCGAGTTTCCAAACGGACAAAGATGATTCTAAATCCCAATCTGGTTTCATCTTTCTTCTTAATGGAGGAGCAGTGAGCTGGAAGAGTTCCAAGCAAAGCACGGTGGCTGATTCTACGACAGAAGCTGAGTACATTACTGCTGCAAAAGTTGCAAAGGAAGGTGTTTGGATTTAGAAGTTCATCAGTGAGATAGGTGNTTGGATTTAGAAGTTCATCAGTGAGACAGGTGTGGTTTCAAGTGTTGCTAAAGGCGTAGACCTATTTTGTGACAATAATGGTGCTATTGCTCAATTAAGCAAAGGAACTACTTAGGAAATTTAATCTTATACGAGATATCGTGAATCGAGGAGATGTGAAAGTATTAGTTAATCCGTTGACTAACAACTCCCAAAACCAAAACATGAGTCATACTAAAGGTATGGGAATAAAGTACATTGGTGAATGGATGTGATTTTGTAATATTTTGAATTGCTCATGATTACGAAAGTTGATATTGTGCTTATTTATTTTGAAATTTCAATTTCAAATATCGATTATTTAATCTTGGTTTAGTATTAAATAAAATGTCCAAAAGTATTTTCTGATAATCAATAGGTTTATCGAATATGTAATTTGATAATTGAAACCCTATTAAGTGAACTAAGTTCACATGTTACTTTATTATCCCTAGTATATGTCATTAAATTGGACATTAACTTTTTTAAATGAGTAATATGTAAGTTGAATGATTGCGCAATTTCAAGGGCTATTGAAACATAGAGATGTTTAATCAATTACGTAGATGTGCATTGTGAATGCATATTGGATTGACTTACTTGAAATTCTTTAAAGTTATTTTTGAATTTCATTAATGTCATATTTAGTGGATTCCTGAGACATGAGTATAACACTACAGTCATGCAATGATTAGTATGTTTTTAACATTATCAAACGCCGTGCCGTAAAATGAGATTAATTATAAAGGCAATGATTGGAATTGCTAAAAGTTGAGTGGGAGTTTTGGTTATACAAGATTGGATAAGTCCTCCTAATAAAATTAGGATCGGTGTCTTATGCTTCTTGAAGAGGGAGAATACGAAAATGTATGGTCGTGCTCAAATGGATTATGATTAATCATTGGGTTAGCAATTCAAACTCGGATTTCAAGAAACGATGAGTATAAGTCTGATCAAGACATAGAGATGCAATCACACAAATAAAACCTGACATTTAGAGACTAAAGGATTTTGAAGATTGCACGCTTGTCTCGGACAAGTGGGAGATTGAAGGAAATGTGTCCTAACATGGATCAAATTATGGAGATAATTAGTTCATTTAATTGGGTCGTCATTATACCGTTGCTAAACAGTACTAATGGCCTTTGGACTTGAAAGTCAACCCGAAGCTCAATTAAATGGATCCTATAAGGTCACACAAAATGGTATAGATTGATTATGGACAAAAAGCCCATTGTGGGTTTATGTCATAAAACTGACCAATAGGAAAAAGGAGATTTTATGGACTTAACCTAATTATTATAATGTGATTATAAATAATGGGAATTAAGTGCTTTGATCTATGAGATTAAAAAACTGATAACCTAGTATAAAGTCAAAATATTATTATCTCTCTCTTCCTTTTGTATGTGTTTTGCATTCCAACAAAGAGGAGTCTTTTACTTCTTGTTCCAAATATCATTGGTGGCAGATCAACTGTACCTGTGGACTGAATAGAGGAGCAGCGTTTGAGGCTCTAATCTCCAATGTGTATAGTGCTAGTAATCATAGAATTTACGCTACAAAGGTATGATCTAAACTATTACGCGATCCTTTAATTTTTATGCATGATGATCAAATTTTAGGTGTTAAGAATGTGATTCTTGAAATTCCTCAAAGTGCACCTAAATTCCTACACATTATACATCTAATTTATGCTTTAAAATAATTCTTCATACGGTAAAACATGTTCATAATATTTTTACTCCATGACTTTAAAATTTTGACGGCTATATTAAACAATTTTAAAACCCTTAAAAACAAAACTAAACTTCATAAAATCATCACAAATTCATACTGCAACAATTCATGATCATAATATAAAAGTTTAGATCATTAAAAACCATAAAACTACAAATTTCATGATTTCATAAACCCTAATTTATAATTTCATGAACAACTTTATAAATTCACACTTTAAAAATAATCATAACTTTATAAAACATGATTAAACATAATTATAAACATGAATTTTGAAAGATTTAATTAAAAAAGAAGAGGAAGAACCTTTTTTCAATAAAAGAATTTAAAAAATACAAAATAGGGGAGGAGGTGGCCGACGGTAGGGGCCGGCAAGTGATGGTGGTTCGTGGGGTGGTCCGGTTAGTAGCACGGGACGACGCCGGCGATGTGGGCGAGTGAAGGGGAGTGACGCAAGGAAATTTTTTTTCTTTGGAATTTCAAACTCTCTCTTTTTTTCTCTTCTTTTTCATTGAAATCCTAAATTACTAAAGTTGCAAATTAAATCTGAAAATTTTTGGTTTTAAGGGGTATCTATAAGCCCCAAAGTAGGATTTGGTGCAATTACATAAATACCCTTAATGTTTGAAATTACTTTTGTGCCCTTGTTTTAAAACAATTTAGGAAACTCCTAAAAATTCTATTTTTAGAAACTTTTCAAAATATTTAATAAAACTTAAAGGGACATGAAATATAATTTATAAACATAAGATAATTATTTTGATTAACAATTAATTTAAATTTCCTTTCTCTAATATTTTATTGAACTTAAATTCTCAATAAAAATACTAAAAACATACATATAAAATACGAAATTAACTTCTTAAAATACGTGAAAATATGGGGTATTACACTACTAGCATGGTTCCTAAGTTCATGAAACATCTTTATCACTTACGTACATTGTGTTATAATGATGACCCGCCACTACTACTAAAAATCGCCTAACAAAGCAAAATCGAAAGCTAATTAAAAACATCCTTGACTAAACTTTACAATAACTTTAAACTAACTTTTAGTGTTGAAAAATCCACCAAAAACATTCTTATATCATCTCTATTCAATTCCATACTTTACCTTCATTTCAATAACACTTGGTTTTTGATATTTTCCAAAAATGGTAGCTTTGAAAAATAACTTAAAAAATCTTTTAAACCATCTTAAACTTCATGATTCAACCTCATAACAATATATTCATGTTCTAAGATCATCATATGATGATTCCATGCATTCAGAACGCTTATAAGATCATTATTTCATGAAATTGAGCAAGGTGCGTAACGTTTTTCATGTGTCTCAATTGACAAAGTATGTCCCGGATAACCCGCATGTTTTGCAACCGGAGAATATTGAGTTAGACCAAAGCCTCACTTATAAGCAGTGACCAATAAAATACTTGATAGGAAAGTTCGTGGTACTAGTCGATAAGGTATCAAAATAGTAAAAGTTTTGTGGTCTAACCAAAAAACTGAGGAAGCTACTTTGATGAAGAAAACCTATCCATAATGGTTTTAGGTTACTTGGTTCTTAAGGGGGGAAGAGTGCGATTGAATTTCACACGTTTTTCCCTTAAAATTTGCAAAGTTCTAGTGTTTTTTAGCAAAGTTTCTGTGTTTTGCTTCAAAGTTTAATAAAAAACACTCGAGGAGCGTTAGAAAAAGGTTGAGTAAGTGTCTAAAGTTTACACCAATTACGATTAGAAAGGAAAGTTTTGAAAAAGGACACATAAAATGCAGTCACTAATTCAAGTTCCATACAATACTTTACCCAAGGTTTCGGGACAAACTTCTTTTAAGGGGGTAAACTGCTATACCCCTTAATTTTAGGCATTTTATAAATTAAATCAATATTTTTGAAGTGAATTTTAGTATTTTAAAGAACGGATAAAGGTTTAATATATTAATTAAGGGGTTGAAATATTTATTTCAACGATTTATAATTTTTATAAAGTATTTTATAGCATTTTAGTATTTATTTAAGTGTTTTTAAAGTTTTCGAATCGGTTATTTGATCAAGAAGCAGATTTAAGCAATGATGAAAAAGAGTTGATTCTAAGTCGATCTGAAATTCAGGGGATTGGACAATTTGGGCTACACGGCTTTGAATTAGCTCATGGATATTGTTGCATATCACACATTCCTGGATAGAAAGGCTACATGCCAATGGAAAGATGGTGGATAAGGGGGACAAATTGGTTTTTGCCTATGGGTTTTTTTTCCCACTACAGTTGCTAGGGTTTTTCACATTTCAGACATAGTTTTTTTTTTTATTTCTTGTGGAGTCTTAATCATCATTTTCTACCTAAAGATCAAGGTAATTGCATTCTTGAAGGTTTCTTGATTAAAAGATTCGTTCTTGAACCGTTTCTTGAAGATTGAAGACATTTCTTGAAATTGCGTAGAAAAACGAAGCATGGTGTGTTGCGTGTTGTTTGACGATCTTTAGGGATGTTGGGTAACTTCAAAAATCCGTGTATTTTAGGGGATTATTGATGATTATCTTGTTGATTATACTATTAGTTAGTTTGTTAGAATAAAATCCAAGTTAGTTAAGATTTTATACAAGTTGCAAGAAGATAAGGTGAAGTTGTGCAAGTTGATCATGCCACTTGTGCAAGGAAATGAGACCGGTTGTTAGGAGAGGCAAGTGGGAAACTTGGGAAGTGATTCTTTGGGTAGCTAGAGATTGTTTAGTATTAGTTAGGGTTGTTAGAGGTTTGTTAGGATTTGGTTGATGGTTGTGCTATAAATAGCCCCAATTCTACTATAACAAATCGTATACAAGTTTACAATAAAATTTCAAGTTGCAAATTTCATTGTTGTTTTTGTGTGTGTGTTTACATACGAAAACTCCAAGGGAGAGACTCGAGTATTTTGTGAGTTTGAAGATACAAAATATTCACTTTTAGTTTTAGGATTTGTGATTGAGTGTTCTCACAAAGGATAAAACAACCTTACCAATAGATTGTTGAGTGTTCCAATGTAGACCTAACTTTGTGAATTGTACAGGTTGTGAGTGTTCAAATATACTCAATTTACATTAAATCAATTTACATGTTCATAATATTTATTCAATTGAATCTCATGATTATAAATTTGGACAGCAATTTATTTTATTTTCTAAGCCTTTAAAAATCAATCTAAACTTCATAAAATCATCATAAATTCACATAACAATAATTCATGATCATAATATTGAAGTTTAAGTCATAAAAACTCATAAAAATCAAAACTTTCATAGTTTATAAACCCTAATCTAAAATTTCATGAACAAGAAATTAATTCATGCCTTAAAACAAATCATGACTTTATTAAACATGATTAAAACTCAAAAAAGCATGATTAAACCTAAATATGAACATAAATTTGCAAAATTGGATTAAAAAGAAAGAAGGAAAAATTTTTTTTTTTTGTAAAAGTCCGAAAATACCAGAAGGGGGGAGGACTGGTCGGCGAGGGGTGGCCGGCGGTGGCGAGGACAGTGGTCCGGCTGGGCGCGACGGCTCTGGCTGGGCGCATGTGGGGTCCGGCGAGGCTCGGATCCCAAGAATGAAGGTATTATTTTTTTTCTGTTTTTCCGAAACCACAACTGCAGAATCTTTTTTTTCTTTTCTCTCTAAATTTTTGGAATCCTAATGACAACTTATGAGCATGAAAATCTGAAAATTTGGGTTTTAAAGGGTATTTATAGGCCCCAAAGTAGGATTTGGAAAAAAGCTCATACTTATCCTAACAAGTGGAAATTACTTTTAGGCCCTTGCCTCAAAATAAATTAGGAAACCTTTGAAAATTCTATTTTTAGAAGCCTTTTAAAAATATTTTTAAAACATCAAGTTACGTCCCTGTAACTCTACTGCTAACCTGAAATAGCTTTGGGTATTTTTCTCTCATCATATCTTTCAGCTTCCGAAGTAGCTTCTTCGGTTTCTTCGTTAGACGACAACACCTTCACTATTTTGACACTCTTTCTATGAGTATCTCTGACCTTACTGTCTAGGATTTTAATTGGCCTCTCTTCATAGATAGGTCAAACTTTGGTCTAACTCTATTGTTTCAGGTTGTAACACATGTGACTTGTCTGGCACATACTTTCTTAGTTGAGACACATGAAAGACATTGTGAACCTTGCTCAACTCCATTGGTAGCGCTAACTTATAAGCTAAATTTCCAAACCTTTGCAAGATCTCAAGGGTCCTATGTATTTTGGGCTCAATTACTCTTTCTTTCTGAACCTCAAAACTCCTTTCATTGGTGATACCTCAAGTAACACCTTATCGCCAACTTCAAACACAACTTCTTAGCGTTTTTGATTTGCATAGGACTTTTGTCTATCTTGTGCTGCTTGAATCTTTCCTTGTATTACTCTAATTTTCTCGGTGGTTTCTTCTATCAATTGACGTCCTAGAATCACAGTCTCACTTATGTCGTTCCAACACATGGGGCTCCTACACTTCCTTCCATACAAAGCCTCAAAAGGTGCCATGCCAATACT
This sequence comes from Suaeda aralocaspica, assembly GCA_016808085.1. Lineage (NCBI taxonomy): Eukaryota > Viridiplantae > Streptophyta > Magnoliopsida > Caryophyllales > Amaranthaceae > Suaeda > Suaeda aralocaspica. The sequence goes on from PYUH01001461.1 coordinate 630,874, forward strand.
TACATGGTAACTATTGTTGTCTGAAAACTCAATGAGATCCAAGTCATCCTCTCAATTCCTTAAAAGGTCAATTACACAAGCCCTTAGCATATCCTCTAACGTTTGTATGGTTCTCTCTGTCTGTCCATCAGTTGCTGGATGGAAAGCTGTACTCATTTTCAGCGTTGTACCAAAGTTCTCCTGGACACTTTTCCAAAATTTCGAAAGAAACCTAGAAACTTACACAAGCCTCACAACATGTTTTATGTAATCCTTTGCAAGTTGTTCTATCTTCCAAGTCTCTTTCATGAGTATAAACACGGCTCACTTAGTATGTCAATCCACCACTATCCATATGGTATCATTTCTAAATTTTTGACTTCGGTAAGCAAGTCACAAAGTCTATTGATATGCAATCCCATTTCCATCCTGGTATTTCAAGTGGTTGGACTTCTCCTTGTCGTCTTTCATGCTCAAATTTAACCTTTTGACAAGTAAGACATTTACTCACGAATTCAGCCACTTCTCTCTTTATCCTAGGCCACCAATACATCTTCCTAAAATCCTTATACAGTTTGTCGCCTCCAGGATGCACTGAATACGGTGTATTATGACCCTCCTCCATGATTCTCTGTTTCAAAGCCTCACATTTTTGTGGTACACACCATCTTCCTTTATACCTTAAACTTCCATCCTCATGAATCTTAAAATCTATAGGCTTTCCTGCTTTCAACATTTCCTTAATTCTGTCCAATTTCCCATCTCCTTCCTGGTTCTTCTTAATTTCCTCAAATATTGTTGGTTGGATACTAAGATTAAAAATAATTCCTTCTAACTCTCCCCCCTTCGCTATTTCCAATCTCAATCTTTCTATATCCTTACATAGCTCATTAGCAACCACCAAGGTATTCACTTCGTGCTTCGTTTTACGGCTTAAAGCATCTGCTACCACATTGGCGTTCCCTTCATGGTATTGGATATCTAGGTCACAATCCTTTATCAACTCAAGCCATTTCCTTTGTCTCATATTTCAATCCTTTTGAGTGAAAAAGTACTTTAAACTCTTGTGGTCTATGTATATTCTACATTTCACCCCATAAAACTAATGTCTCCATATTTTCAAAGCAAAAACTATTGCTGCTAACTCCTGATCATGAGTAGGGTAGTTCACCTCATATGGTTTCAGTTGTCTCGAGGCATAAGCTATCACCTTTCTATTTTGCATTAACACACATCCCAAACCATTTTTAGAGGCATCACTATACACATCAAAAGAGTCACTTCCCTCTGGCAAGGTCAGCACTGGAGCTGTAGTCAAACGCTCTTTTATAGTCTGAAATGCCGCGTCACACTTATTACTCCACTCAAATTTACAGTCTTTTTTCATTAACAAAGCCATGGGTTTAGCAATCCTCGAGAAGTCTTTCACAAACCTCCTGTGATAACCTGCTAACCCTAAGAAACTTCGTACATCCCTTACGTTCTTAGGTGTAGGCCACTCCTTAACTACTTCAATTTTATCTTCAACTCCCTCTTTAGACACAATATGCCCCAAGAAAGCTACTTTCTCCAACCAGATCTCACATTTCGAGAACTTAGCACACAACTCATTCTCCCTTAATGTCATCAAGATTTTCCTCAAATGTTCTATATGTTCTTCCTTACTCTTAGAATACACCAAGATGTCATCAATGAAAACGACCACAAAGTTATCCAAAAACCGTTGGAAAACTCTATTCATTAGATCCATAAGAATTGCTGGCACATTGGTTAACCCGAAAGGCATAACAGTGAACTCATAGTGTCCATACCTAGTGCGAAAAGCAGTTTTTGGTATGTCCTCATTAGCAACCCACAATTGGTGGTATCCTGACCACAAATCAATTTTCGAAAACACAGTAGCTCCTTGCAATTGACCAAACAAGTCATCAATCCTCGGTAATGGATACTTATTTTTGATTGTCACCTTATTCATCTCTCTATAGTCAATACATAACCTCAAACTCCCATCTTTCGTTTTCACAAACAGTACTGGTGCTCCTCAAGAAGAGGCACTAGGCCTAATGTAACCCTTTTCCAACAAGTCTTGTAACTGCTCCTTCAACTCACTCATTTCTACAGGCTCCATCCTATAGGGTGCTTTGGAAATAGGTGTTGTCCTTGGGATTAAGTCTATAGTAAAATCAATTTCTCGTTTAGGTGGCATCCCCGGGATCTCCTCTAGAAATACATCAAGAAAGTTCCTTACTACCTCAATATCCTCGGGCTTAGCAGTTTCAACATGATCCATATCTCTCACACTACAAAGGTAAATTGGAAAACCTTTCTTCACTAACCTAGAAAACCACATTACTGACACTATTTTGTTGTGTTTTGGTCTTCCTGCACTCCCATAGCTCACCTTCTTACCCTTATTCATCAATGAGATCTTTTGTGGTTCACATAGAATTTCTGCCTTATTTTTACTCAACCAATCCATCCATAGCATCACTTCTAAGTAACCAAAATCAAATTCGATTAGGTTAGCCTTAAACTCCACTCCCTCAATTTCTATAAGACCATCAAGAAATCTCTTTGAACACTGTATAATATTGAAGCTTTATAAACTTTATAAAGTCGTCATAAATTCACACAACCGTTATTCTTGATCATAATATTGAAGCTTAAGTCATAAAAACTCATAAAAATCAAAACTTTCATAGTTTATAAACCCTAATCAAAAATTTCATGAACAATAAATTAATTCATGCCTTAAAACAAATCATGACTTTATTAAACATGATTAAAACTCAAAAAATCATGATTAAACATGAATATGAACATGAATTTGCAAGATTGAATTAAAAAGAAAGAAGGAAATTTTTTTTTTTTAAAGTCAGATAATACCAGAAAGGAGGGAGGAGTGGCCGGCTGTGTGGAGGTGGGGTCCGGCGAGGCTCGGATCCCAAGAACGAAGGTATTTTTTTCCTGTATTTCCGGAAACACAACTGCATAATTTTTTTTTCGGAAATCACTCCCGTTTTCTTTTTTTTTTTCACTCTAAATTTTTGGAATCTAAATGACAACTTATGAGCATTAAAATCTGAAAATTTGGGTTTTAAAGGGTATTTATAGGCCCCAAAGTAGGATTTGGAAAAGCCCATACTTATCCTAACAAGTGGAAATTACCTTTAGGCCCTTGCCTCAAAATAAATTAGGAAACCTTTGAAAATTCTATTTTTAGAAGCCCTTTTAATATATTTTTAAAACATAAAATATTATTTATGAAGACAAATAATTATTTTTAATTAAAACTTATTTATTATTTATTTTATTATTATTATCAATTTCTTTTCATTTAAAATTCCTATTGGACATAATTTTTCAATAAAAATATTAAAATTATACGAATAAAATACAAAAATAGTTTCTTAAAATACGTGAAAATGTGGGGTATTATAGACGATCGTCCGAAATTTGCCCCAAATTGTGTTCGAAAATTTCAAACTCATGTACCCTAATTTTCAAAACATGTAATTCGTGCATCACCTTCAATTATTGATTGTTCATGAATTCAATACGATTAATTGTTGCATACAACGTTTTTCTATGATTAATTAATTCTTGCAAAGGAGTTCATGAGTTTTATTGAAGTTCATGAAACCCTAAATTTTGAAATTGAATTGGGGATTTTTTTCGAATTGCCTTGAATTATGCATAATTGTTATGTGTTTGAATTCATCATGAACCTAATCTATTCATACAAGTGCTGTAAAATGGAATGAATTGGATTAAAACTATAAAAAGGGAGGTGGTTTGAGACGGAGCAACCATGGCTGGGCGGCCCAGCCACTGTGGCTTCTCCGTGTTGGTTCGTAAAGGAGGAGAAAAGATGACGGCGAGGGTGTGGATGAGACTCAAGTCGTCGACGACGGCCTTGGACTAAAGCGCGACAGCAGCTGCGGTGGAAGGTGGTAGGCCAGCAGCAGTTGCGGTGGGGGAGGAAGAGCGAGGTTTTGGTGGTTTTGGTTTATTTCACAAAACAAATTATTATTTAAATATTTCATAAAAAGTTTTTTATTAATTAACTAATATAATAAAGAAAATCAACTTTGTTAATTAATAAAATTAATTTTATTCGTTAACTACATATGATTTCCATTAATTTGAGCATATTCAGCAAATAATTCCAATATTGATGATAATTGGCTTTAAAATATTTGTTTTGCCATAATTAGTTAGAATAAATTGAATTAAAAGCAATTGTTTGGGTAGTACTTTGATAGAATCACCTAAATTTGTTACGAAAATATTATTTAAATAATATATGATATTATGACTTCATTATATTTTTATTTACGTTAGAATATGTGATATTTTGATTATGATAATAAATAATATTTGATATTATCTAATTACCAAAATTATAAAATATGGAATGTTTTAGATGATTCCCTTAATTTTGATATTTGATATGTTTTTTTTTTTTTAGCAAGCATGATTATATGTTTTATTTTGTAGCATTTTATATTTGATATTGAGATGCTATAGTTAATGACTAGTATGGCCCAAATTAAGTTAGAAAATACGATATATATATCGTGATGTATTTTTGTAACCTAAATACGGTCTGCGTACCGTCAAGTATTTTTGTAATTTAAATTTAAAGTTTTTATATCAATTATTGTAAATACTTTTAATCTAAGAAGAAGTTCATGGCGATCAAATGAAGATGCAATCCCATGAAGAGTTCAAGTGGGAGATCATGAAGATTAGATCATTAGGATTAGGGGCCATACTAGATCATATTTGCTTTATTCATTACATTTTATTATGCATATTTTATTAATTATTGTTGTCTTTTATGCGATATGAGTTCACTTGCTAAAATTACAACACAATAAATTTAGGTCCCTTAAAGTAAATTTGAGCTTATTTGCCTACCCAAATTAACACCTATGAAGCCTTAGTTAAAAATAATGGGTTCGCCTATGCAAAGTATCATTTCAAACTTAGGATAGCACGGGTAATTTCATGAAGGAGATTACATGTTATTGTGGTTAGACTCTACTAAATTATCAAAAGACAAAGTTTTGGATTTAGAGGCATAGAGATAAGTTTAGAACATGAGATGTTACTTATCAACCAAGAATTATAATTGTTATAATTTAATAAAGGAGTTTATTTACCTTAATTAAGAAAACTTAACATAAGGGTAGGGCTTAAGTCCACTTATGTTACATTTTTGTAGGACCTTAGAATCATTATTTCATGAACAAGGGATAAATTAAAATTGTTTTAAGTGAAATAATGTTAAACAGCTTAAATATATAAATTTATTTAAGTTTCAGCTTATATATCAAATTTTTGCTTATGTCCATTCGATAAGAAGGAAGAACTAAAAGAGAATAGTTCCCTAGGTTGGAAAAGGAACATGTGAATTATTGTCAAATCTAAAGAGAGTAAGGGTGTTATTGACACCAAGAAACGTATGAGATCAGAAAGATTGGGCATTTATGTTATTGAAATCAATTTCACTAGTTCTTTATCATGGGTATTAGATAACGGATCTGGTTATCACATTGTTTCCGATGTGCAAGGTATTAAAAGAACTAGGGGGTTGGCAAAAGGAGAGGTGGATTTGCGTGTTGGCAATGGTGCTAAGATCGCAGCTCTAGTTGTGGGATCATATAGCTTACTCTTCCTTCTGGTTTGATCTTAGAATTAAAAAATTGTTATTTTGTTCCAAAGATTACCAGAAACATTATTTCAGTCTCATGTTTGGATTATGAGGGGTTTTCATTTATAATAAAAGAGAATTGTTGTTCCATGTATTTAAATGAAATGTTTTATGCCACCGCTAAATTTATAAATGGTTTATATGTATTGGATTTAGATAAACATATTTATAACATAAATTGTAAAAAGCAAAAATCAAATGATTCTAACCCCACATACTTTTGGCATTGTCATCTTAGACATATAAATTCAAAGCGTATTCAAAAACTCCAAAAGGATGGAATTCTTGATTCATTCGTTTATGAATTCTTTGATGTATGCGAACCATGTTTGATGGGCAAGATGACAAAATCACCCTTTAATGGAAAGGGAGAAAGAGCTAGTGAACTCTTGGGATTAATACATTCGGATGTATGCGAACCTATGACTCTATGAGTACAAGTGCTAGAGGTGGATATGATTACTTCATTACTTTTACTGACGACTTAAGTAGGTATGGTTATGTTTACTTAATGATGCAAAAGTCTAAATCGTTTCAAAATTTCAAACAATTCCAAAATGAAGTAGATAATCAACTTGGCAAAAGAATCAAAGCACTACGTTCAGATCGAGGTGGGGAGTATTTAAGCCAAGACTTTCTTGATCATCTCATAAATGGTGGAGTACTTTCATAATTAACTCCTCCAGGAACACCACAATTAAACGGTGTATCTGAAAGGAGAAATCGAACTCTATTAGATATGGTTCGTTCCATGATGAGTTTTGGTGACCTTCCAATTTCCTTTTGGGGATATGCTCTCGAAATAGCTGCTTTTACACTTAATAGAACTCCATCAAAAGCTGTAGAAAAGACACCATATGAGATATAGACCGGAAAAACTCCTAGTTTGTTATTTCTTAAGATTTGGGGATGTGAAGCCTACGTAAAACTTTTACTTTCTTATAAGCTTCCACCGAAATCTGATAAATGTTTCTTTGTGGGTTATCCAAAAGAAACAAGGGGCTATTACTTCTACAATCCAAATGAGCGAAAGGCGTTTGTTGCTCGAAATGGTGTCTTTTTGGAAAAAGAGTTTATTTCCAAAAAGTCAAGTGGGAGAAATATTTTTCTCCAAGAAGTTTGAGACGAGCAACAGATGGATGTGGTTCACACCATGTCAGAGGCGGGCAAACATGATGAAAGTCATGTTTAGGAGGTAGAGCATTCCATACATGAACCTCCTTCGTCCCACTTGAATCTAATTCATGCGAAAATTCACAAATTGTTGTGCAAAATTCTCCTGCTGCACTTCCGCGTAAGTCTAGTAGGCCATGGGCTCCATCAAAGAAATATTTAGATTTCATATTGACTGAGAGTTCAGAGATTCTACTTTTGGAAAGGGAAGAACCTACCACTTACAAACAAGCTATGATGAGTCAAGACTCCAAAAAAGGGCTTGCCATGAAATCTGAGATGAATTCAATGTTTGAAAATCAAGTTTGGAATTGAACTTGGCTGATTTTCCAAATGGGATCTCACCCATTGGATGGAAATGGGTTTTCAAATTGAAAACAGACAAGGATGGAAACGTAAATGTTTTCAAAGCAAGGTTAGTTGCAAAAGGTTTCAAACAAATTCATGGTATTGACTATGATGAAACTTTTTCACCAGTTGCTATGTTGAAATCTGTTAGGATACTCCTAGCAATTGCAGCTCATTATGATTATGAGATGTGGCAAATGGATGTCAAAACTACGTTTCTAAATGGTTTTTTAGCATAGGATGTGTATATGACACAACTAGAAGGTTTTGAAGATCCAAATAATCCTAGAAAGGTATGCAAACATTAGAAGTACTTCNCAAACATTAGAAGTCCTTCGTGTATAAGAAAACTAGTGGGAGTAATGTAGTCTTCTTAGTCTTGTATGTGGATGACATACTTCTCATTGGAAATGACTTTCATATGCTAAAATCTGTAAAAGATTGGCTTGGACAGTGTTTCTCTATGAAAGACTTAGGAGAAGCAGAGTACATTCTTGGAACAAAGATCCAAATGGATCGATCCAAGAGAATGATAGGTTTAAGCCAAGGAACTTATAATGATAAGGTTCTGAAAAGGTTTAACATGGATAACTCTAAGAGAGGTTTCCTACCTATACAACATGGCATTACACTTAGCAAGACTCAGTGTCCATCGAGGCCTGATGAGGTTAAACGAATGAGTTCAATTCCTTTTGCTTCTGCAGTAGGATCAATCATGTATGCTATGATTTGTACTCACCCAGATGTTAAGTTTCACATGCTTCGAGCATGTGTAGACGATTCCAGTCAAACCCGGGCATGGCACATTGGTGTGCAGCGAACATCCTAAAGTACTTCAGAAGGAATAAGGATGATTTCTTAGTATATGGTGGAGAAAATGACTTGTTCGTCGAGGGATATACCGATGCGAGTTTCCAAACGGACAAAGATGATTCTAAATCCCAATCTGGTTTCATCTTTCTTCTTAATGGAGGAGCAGTGAGCTGGAAGAGTTCCAAGCAAAGCACGGTGGCTGATTCTACGACAGAAGCTGAGTACATTACTGCTGCAAAAGTTGCAAAGGAAGGTGTTTGGATTTAGAAGTTCATCAGTGAGATAGGTGTGGTTTCAAGTGTTGCTAAAGGCGTAGACCTATTTTGTGACAATAATGGTGCTATTGCTCAATTAAGCAAAGGAACTACTTAGGAAATTTCATCTTATACGAGATATCGTGAATCGAGGAGATGTGAAAGTATGCAAGGTACACACGGATAAGAATGTAGTTAATCCGTTGACTAACAACTCCCAAGACCAAAACATGAGATTCATACTAAAGGTATGGGAATAAAGTACATTGGTGAATGGATGTGATTTTGTAATATTTTGAATTGCTCATGATTACGAAAGTTGATATTGTGCTTATTTATTTTGAAATTTCAATTTCAAATATCGATTATTTAATCTTGGTTTAGTATTAAATAAAATGTCCAAAAGTATTTTCTGATAATCAATAGGTTTATCGAATATGTAATTTGATAATTGAAACCCTATTAAGTGAACTAAGTTCACATGTTACTTTATTATCCCTAGTATATGTCATTAAATTGGACATTAACTTTTTTAAATGAGTAATATGTAAGTTGAATGATTGCGCAATTTCAAGGGCTATTGAAACATAGAGATGTTTAATCAATTACGTAGATGTGCATTGTGAATGCATATTGGATTTACTTACTTGAAATTCTTTAAAGTTATTTTTGAATTTCATTAATGTCATATTTAGTGGATTCCTGAGACATGAGTATATCACTACAGTCATGCAATGATTAGTATGTTTTTAACATTATCAAACGTTGTGCCGTAAAATGAGATTAATTATAAAGGCAATGATTGGAATTGCTAAAAGTTGAGTGGGAGTTTTGGTTATACAAGATAGGATAAGTCCTCCTAATAAAATTAGGATCGGTGTCTTATGCTTCTTGAAGAGGGAGAATAGGAAAATGCATGGCCGTGCTCAAATGGATTATGATTAATCATTGGGTTAGCAATTCAAACTCGGATTTCAAGAAACGATGAGTATAAGTCTGATCAAGACATAGAGATGCAATCACGCAAATCAAACCTGACATTTAGAGACTAAAGGATTTTGAAGATTGCACGCTTGTCTCGGACAAGTGGGAGATTGAAGGAAATGTGTCCTAACATGGATCAAATTATGGAGATAATTAGTTCATTTAATTGGGTCGTCATTATACCGTTGCTAAACAGTACTAATGGCCTTTGGACTTGAAAGTCAACCCGAAGCTCAATTAAATGGATCCTATAAGGTCACACAAAATGGTATAGATTGATTATGGACAAAAAGCCCATTGTGGGTTTATGTCATAAAACTGACCAATAGGAAAAAGGAGATTTTATGGACTTAACCTAATTATTATAATGTGATTATAAATAATGGGAATTAAGTGCTTTGATCTATGAGATTAAAAAACTGATAACCTAGTATAAAGTCAAAATATTATTATCTCTCTCTTCCTTTTGTATGTGTTTTGCATTCCAACAAAGAGGAGTCTTTTACTTCTTGTTCCAAATATCATTGGTGGCAGATCAACTGTACCTGTGGACTGAATAGAGGAGCAGCGTTTGAGGCTCTAATCTCCAATGTGTATAGTGCTAGTAATCATAGAATTTACGCTACAAAGGTATGATCTAAACTATTACGCGATCCTTTAATTTTTATGCATGATGATCAAATTTTAGATGTTAAGAATGTGATTCTTGAAATTCCTCTAAGTGCATCTAAATTCCTACACATTATACATCTAATTTATGCTTTAAAATAATTCTTCATACGGTAAAACATGTTCATAATATTTTTACTCCATGACTTTAAAATTTTGACAGCAATATTAAACAATTTTAAAACCCTTAAAAAGAAATCTAAACTTCATAAAATCATCACAAATTCATACTGCAACAATTCATGATCATAATATAAAAGTTTAGATCATTAAAAACCATAAAACTCCAAATTTCATGATTTCATAAACCCTAATTTATAATTTCATGAACAACTTTATAAATTCACACTTTAAAAATAATCATAACTTTATAAAACATGATTAAACATAATTATAAACATGAATTTTGAAAGATTGAATTAAAAAAGAAGAGGAAGAACTTTTTTTCAATAAAAGAATTTAAAAAATACAAAATAGGGGAGGAGGTGGCCGACGGTAGGGGCCGGCAAGTGATGGTGGTTCGTGGGGTGGTCTGGTTAGCAGCACGGGAGGATGCCGGCGACGTGGGCGAGTGAAGGGGAGTGACGCAAGGAAATTTTTTTTTCTTCGGAATTTCAAACTCTCTCTTTTTTTTCTCTGCTTTTTCATTGAAATCCTAAATTACTAAAGTTGCAAATTAAATCTGAAAATTTTTGGTTTTAAGGGGTATCTATAAGCCCCAAAGTAGGATTTGGTGCAATTACATAAATACCCTTAATGTTTGAAATTACTTTTGTGCCCTTGTTTTAAAACAATTTAGGAAACTCTAAAAATTCTATTTTTAGAAACTTTTCAAAATATTTAATAAAACTTAAAGGGACATGAAATATAATTTATAAACATAAGATAATTATTTTGATTAACAATTAATTTAAATTTCCTTTCTCTAATATTTTTATTGAACTTAAATTCTCAATAAAAATACTAAAAACATACATATAAAATACGAAATTAACTTCTTAAAATACGTGAAAATATGGGGTTTACACTACTAGCATGGTTCCTAAGTTCATGAAACATCTTTATCACTTACGTACATTGTGTTATAATGATGACCCGCCACTACTACTAAAAATCGCCTAACAAAGCAAAATCGAAAGCTAATTAAAAACATCCTTGACTAAACTTTACAATAACTTTAAACTAACTTTTAGTGTTGAAAAATCCACCAAAAACATTCTTATATCATCTCTATTCAATTCCATACTTTACCTTCATTTCAATAACACTTGGTTTTTGATATTTTCCAAAAATGGTAGCTTTGAAAAATAACTTAAAAAATCTTTTAAACCATCTTAAACTTCATGATTCAACCTCATAACAATATATTCATGTTCTAAGATCATCATATGATGATTCCATGCATTCAGAACGCTTATAAGATCATTATTTCATGAAATTGAGCAAGCTGCGTAACATTTTTCATGTGTCTCAATTGACAAAGTATGTCCCGGATAACCGGAGAATATTGAGTTAGACCAAAGCCTCACTTAAAAGCAGTGACCAATAAAATACTTGATAGGAAAGTTCGTGGTACTCGTCGATAAGGTATCAAAATAGTAAAAGTTTTGTGGTCTAACCAAAAAACTGAGGAAGCTACTTGGGAAGTAGAGGATTTGATGAAGAAAACCTATCCATAATGGTTTTAGGTTACTTGGTTCTTAAGGGGGGAAGAGTGCGATTGAATTTCACACGTCTTTCCCTTAAAATTTGCAAAGTTCTAGTGTTTTTTAGCAAAGTTTCTGTGTTTTGCTTCAAAGTTTAATAAAAAACACTCGAGGAGCGTTAGAAAAAGGTTGAGTAAGTATCTAAAGTTTACAGCAATTAAGTTTAGAAAGGAAAGTTTTGAAAAAGGACACATAAAATGCAGTCACTAATTCAAGTTCCATACAATACTTTACCCAAGGTTTCGGGACAAACTTCTTTTAAGGGTTAAACTACTATACCCCTTAATTTTAGGCATTTTATAAATTAAATCAATATTTTTGAAGTGAATTTTTAGTATTTTAAAGAACGGATAAAGGTTTAATAAATTAATTAAGGGGTTGAAATATTTATTTCAACGATTTATAATTTTTATAAAGTATTTTATAGCATTTAGTATTTATTTAAGTGTTTTTAAAGTTTCCAAATCGGTTATTTGATCAAGAAGCAGATTTAAGCAATGATGAAAAAGAGTAGATTCTAAGTCGATCTGAAATTCAGGGGATTGGACAATTTGGGCTACACGACTTTGAATTAGCTCATGGATATTGTTGCATATCACACATTCCTGGATAGAAAGGCTACATGCCAATGGAAAGATGGTGGATAAGGGGGACAAATTGTTTTTTGCCTATGGGTTTTTTTCCCACTACAGTTGCTAGGGTTTTTCACATTTCAGACATAGTTTTTTTTTATTTCTTGTGGAGTCTTAATCATCATTTTCTACCTAAAGATCAAGGTAATTGCATTCTTGAAGGTTTCTTGATTAAAAGATTCGTTCTTGAACCGTTTCTTGAAGATTGAAGACATTTCTTGAAATTGCGTAGAAAAACGAAGCATGGTGTGTTGCGTGTTGTTTGACGATCTTTAGGGATGTTGGGTAACTTCAAAAATCCGTGTATTTTAGGGGATTATTGATGATTATCTTGTTGATTATACTATTAGTTAGTTTGTTAGAATAAAATCCAAGTTAGTTAAGATTTTATACAAGTTGCAAGAAGATAAGGTGAAGTTGTGCAAGTTGATCATGCCACTTGTGCAAGGAAATGAGACCGGTTGTTAGGAGAGGCAAGTGGGAAACTTGGGAAGTGATTCTTTGGGTAGCTAGAGATTGTTTAGTATTAGTTAGGGTTGTTAGAGGTTTGTTAGGATTTGGTTGATGGTTGTGCTATAAATAGCCCCAATTCTACTATAACAAATCGTATACAAGTTTACAATAAAATTTCAAGTTGCAAATTTCATTGTTGTTTTTGTGTGTGTGTTTACATACGAAAACTCCAAGGGAGAGACTCGAGTATTTTGTGAGTTTGAAGATACAAAATATTCACTTTTAGTTTTAGGATTTGTGATTGAGTGTTCTCACAAAGGATAAAACAACCTTAGCAATAGATTGTTGAGTGTTCCAATGTAGACCTAACTTTGTGAATTGTACAGGTTGTGAGTGTTCAAATATACTCAATTTACATTAAATCAATCTATCTTAAGTTTAAGCACTTAGTTTGAACCTAAAATAGATCAGTATTAAACACATTTTCTTAATTATTTTAAAATAAGGGCATAAATACCCCTTTAAAACAAAAAAATTGGAAATTTTAAATTATTTCAAGAGTTTTTGGAAATTTTAAATTATTTCAAGAGTTTTTGGTTTTTTGGTTTTGACCTCGGCAGACACACTAGCCAGCCAGCCGACAGTCGACGGCTGCCAGCCTGGATCCGGCCGGTCACCCTTCCCCTCCTTATTTCGTGATTTGCGTGAGTTTTAAAAATAAAAAAAAAATAATTTGTTCTTCTTCAATTTTAATTTAATCCTATGATCAGGTTTATGTTTTATGATTATGTTCTAATCATGTTTTAGTCTCTATAATCATGTGTTAGTCTCTATAATCATGTTTTGCTATTTATAAATATGATTTATATGTATGTTCATGAAATCGTAAATTAGGGTTTTATAAAATTTATGGAAATTATTAGGGTGTGTGATTTTAACGTTCTAAATTGATGTACTATGCTTATAAGTTATTGTTGTGATAATTTATGGTCATTACGAGTATTTTAGTAATTTTACAAAATGTGATTTTTGGCCTATAAATACCCCTTTTGAACTTAAAATCAGATCTTTTTGTCTTCTTAAAATTATGTTAAAGTTTTGAGGAAAAAAATAGAGAGAAAGAAAAAAAATATATCCAACCCTAAACCTAACCCTAACCCCTGCTGACCACCAATCCGCTGCCCACCGAAGGCTGCCGGCAGCAACAACAGGCGGCAGCCAACAGTAGCAGCCACCGTCGGCCAGAACCACCGGTCGTCGGGCCCCCTTTCCTCCCTTTGTTTTGGATTATTCGAAGGTTTAGAAAAATAATAATAAATAAATAAACAATAAAAACTCTTTTCTTCTCCTATTTTATTCTCAATCCATGTTTAAATTTATGGTTAATAATTATGAATTTATCATGTTCGAGATTTATAATCATGTTTTGATTATTATAATTATGTTTTAATTATTAAGAATTAGGCTATTAAAAGTATGTTCATGAAGTCAAGTTTGGGTTTATAAAATATGTATAATTTATTGGGTTTTATGATTTTAAATGTTCTAAATTGTTAGATTATGGTCATAGTTTATTGTTATGATGATTTATGATAATTTTATAAAGTTTAGAATAGTTTTTTAGGGTTTTAAAGTAGTATAATAAAGTTGTAATTTTATTAGAAGCATGAATAAAAATAGTAGTAATATTAGTTTCATGATAAAATTATTTTATAAATGATTTAATGCATAAAACTACCATATAATAATTATATTTTATAGTTATGATGTTTTATGCTTAAATCATGGAGTTTAGAGGATTTTTAAAAGGTTTTAAGGAATTTAATATTGTTGTAAATTTATTAAATAATGACAAGTTTTATTTAAGAGTTTATGATCATGTAAAAATTTATGAGTGTATGTTTCTAATGTATGAACCTATTGTATAATGAGCATACGACATTGCTATGATATTTTAAATTCAAAACATGAAGTTTAAGTGATTTTACAAAGGTTTTTAAACAATATTATATTGCTGTAATTTTAATAAAATCATGTAAATTAAAGGTTTTCAAAAAGGAATCAATTTGGTAATTTATGGAATTGATTAGAAGTGATATAATAGGTGTTCTAAATAATTTTAATTTTGAGCACTTTTAAGTAGTTTAATGTTGCTATAAGTTTTAGTTAAGGAGGGTTTTAATTGCGTCATGACTCATGAACCTTGTTTTGTAGGAGACTCCAATTTGGTGAATTCTAGTAGTTGTGTTTGATCACCGTCGTTATACAAGGTAAGAAAGTACAAGGAGCGGTTTCATGTGTATAGTATCGTGCTTGGGAGTTGTTCATGTCCTTTCTTAAGTCATGATTCATGATAGAATTCTTGAAATAGTTATGAAATTAGTGTTATATGATCTTCGATCATGACATATTAATTGTTGTCAAAGGTTGTTTGTGCTTGATGACATGAATATTTGTATTTTAAGAAGGTTTTGATCATGCCAATATTTTATTTGGTTTTAAGATTTTATTACCATAGAATTGATCTAGTTAATTAATTATGGAAGTTATTCTATTGTTTAATTATGGAAACAATGATGTTAAAGTAATCAAGGAGAATTGACTGTCATGTTTATAAAAAGAAGAACTCAAGTAAATAATTACTTTCCATTTACTATCAGGTTATTTAAAGAAGGATATTTATTTTGTGACTTTACTAACATGATTAGTAGGAAGGAATATTTATTGAGCAAATAAAATAAATCCACTCACAGTTTATTGTGTGGTCAAGAATGGAATGTTAATCCACTTATATGTGGATAAAGGAAGGTTTAACTAATGAAGAACTAAGAAGTAAATAATATGATCACGTGTTAATCAAGATAACTAATTTGGTTTTCATGTTAATGAAGAATTTGCTATGTTTGTTATGAATGTTTCATGCAATGATTTATGTGAGCCATAACAAGTGTTAAAATTTATGATCACGTAAAGTAAAAGAGGATTCACACCAAAACTCTTGGAACGTATGAACAGGCTATCGCACACCTCTTAAAAATAACCGAACAACTCTAGCTAATATAGTTAGGGAAGTAAGGATCGAATCCTCAGGGAAGCTATTAAATTCTACTAGTTCTAAAAAGCCTAAAGTGTGTAAGGGGCCTTGGTGGAAATTTTGGTAAATGATTTCTAAGACTAAGAATAAAACTAGGGAAATGACGGGAAGTTATGGATTAAACTCTATTAATAGGAACCTAGTGCTATCAGTTCACTATGATCAATAAACAAACTCAATTAACGCTCACTAATCAATTCGTTGGCATTCATTGAACTAGGGCTCACTAATTCTCTCGAACTTAGACTCCCTCAAAACTCCTTTACCGGCTCTCGCTCACAAAAATTCGTTTTTGCCTATTATGCAGTGGTCTAATTGTGGTAATCTTACCTCTCGGCCTCGATTTCAACAATAACCTAACTTACAACTAAATTTGGCCACAATTTAATTGCATCGATAGAATTCAATAATAGGAATTCAATTAAAAGCCAAGAACTAAATAGAAAACTTAAATTAAATTCAAACCATGATCATAGATCCCCTAACCCTAGAGAAAACGACTACTCACTCATAATTAAGGGAACAAAAACAAATTTGAAATCAAACAACATGATCATGAACAAAAACCTAATTAAAACTAGAATTAAAACTAAAATAACTACTAACAAAACTAAATTAAGAAACAAAAATAGCAAAATTAATTAATCTAAACTAAAAACTAAGAAGCTAAAGAGACTCATGATATTAAAGTAATTGAAAAGCATAAGGAAAGAAAGTACCAAATTAATGATTGAATTGCATTAATCGAAAGCTTGAATTGTTGAACAAAGTAATTAATTCTAAGAATCTAGAGAGAATAATCAATTTTGGATTCCTAGGTCTAAAAGTATGATAAAAACTAGTTAGGGTCGTGCCCCTTTACATAGAGTATATATAGTAATTAGGTTTTTAATTAATTAAAACCCAAGAAGCAAAACCGCGAGAAAGATCGAACGGACCAAGAAATCCTTCACTTGCGCCCGTTGTAGGGGCTCCGGATTTTAGGGTCCCAAATTTTTTGGTCACCTTTCCCAAACCGTCCATAGGTCAAGTTAGACCTAAAAAATTGGCTTAAGGAAAGGTGAAATGGACTTTTTTAGAATTATTTTGCAAAAAAAAACAAGAGCGCAGGAATTTCAGTCGCGCTAGCGTGGTAGCGTGACAGAGTTTGTCACACGGACTGTGCAGCGCTACAAAGTTTGTCACGCTTCAGGTGTAGCGCGGAAAGCTTTGTGACGCTGAGACGTTAGCGTGACAAAGTCTGTCGCGCTACACTGTTTTGGTGTTTTTTTTTTGTTTTTTTAATTATCTTTTTTCGAGTGAGATAATAATATACGAATACGGACGATGCTAGTAAGGAGTCGCCAATGAGTTTTAGGAATCAAACTCATAAATCGTGTATTTAGATTGATTACGAATGAGACACGAATACGGGACGATAATCTAAATTGCACGAATAACCCTTTCGATCCCATGGGGATGACTCCAAGTTACGATCTTACAAACCAAAGGTTGGATTCGGGGGTGAAGTTACTAACATGGCGGAGTGCGTCATATTAGCCCGTAGGCGGCCATTACTAGTTTTCTCTCAATTATACACAAATTATATAAAGAACCACAAAATAATAATTTACAACCTAATACAAAATTACTATTATTAAGGTGAAATCACATAAAACCTAATAATTTAGTCAAATCGTCGCTAAGATTAATTCAAGGTTCCTAGCATAATACAATTTGTCCAAACATTATCTTAGTTTAATGTGATAAATTAATTCAAATTAAGCCCTTTAACAAAAACAAAATGATAAAAGCGGTCAATGATTCGGAAAACCAATAACAAGAAATCCACAAGTTTGATTTTTAGGGCTCTCAGGAAACGTACCACATTCCGTATGAAGATTGGATTCGTCGAGTGTTAATTTGGGCACAGTCGAATTATTGTTTCAATATTATCAAAATTTGTAGCAACTTTTTTAAATTAAATAGCAAATAAATAATAAATAATTATTATAAAAAATAAGGTTGTTTAAAAGCAATAATCGGATTAATTAAGTATGAGGGGGAGAATAAGTAAAAAAAGTTTTTTGAGAAATGAAGGAAATGAAGGTTTTTATAACAACGTGGGAACCCTAATCGCACTGGGTTGCTAGCGCGGTACGCCAAATTGCGCTGGCCCAGTACTGCAGGAAACCGTACAACGCTACTAGGGTAGCGCTGCTAACTTAGTCACCCTGAGCTGTCAGCGTGACTAAATTAAGCGCGCTACGTTATTTTTTTTGTTTATTTTTTTTTAAAGATCTTTTTTTTAATTTAATTTTATTTTATTTATTTAAAAT
Source organism: Suaeda aralocaspica (assembly GCA_016808085.1). Classification (NCBI taxonomy): domain Eukaryota; kingdom Viridiplantae; phylum Streptophyta; class Magnoliopsida; order Caryophyllales; family Amaranthaceae; genus Suaeda; species Suaeda aralocaspica. The sequence continues at coordinate 649,016 of PYUH01001461.1, forward strand.
AATAAAAGAGGCATTGGGATAAAAGGTCCGTTAAATAAGAATAGAAATTTTATAATATCGAGATTTATTTTTATGCCCAAGTATACTCGATTATCCAATCTTCTAGAGAAATGAGTTTTTTAATCATCATAGAGTCCTGCCGCGGGACCGGGGGACTAAATTAGGTGTCTACAGTTAGCCCCCACTTTGATTGAGTCTGAGTAAGACGACAATCAAAGTATGCTCGAATCGTTTTTCGAGGCTTTCATATCTAGAGCCATGAGCTCCTCATTAACCAATGGGCGTAGCAAATTTTAGAGAGCAAAGCCTCTTGAAACTGAAATCGAAAATAGATTTTAATAAATTCGCTTATTTATCAAAACACTTAGCAAATAAATTAGTATTAGTATTTTGAATAAGTTTTCTTTTGACTGGAAATAAGGTAATTAATTCGCTCATTATTACTATTTTGACTAAATTCGCTTATTTACTGAAATTATTGAAAAAATTGTAATGAATTCGCTTATTTATTACTATTTTGAGTAAATTCGCTTATTTACTGACATTATTGAAAAAAATGTAATAAATTCGATTATTTATTACTATTTTGAGTAAATTCGCTTATGTACTGAAATTATTGTAATAAATATGCTTATATATTACTATTAGAAATGAAATAAAAAGATAATTTGATGGAGAAAAGTTTAAGTGTAAAGAGAAGAGGAGAAAAAAGAGAGAGAAAGTAGGTTTAGGAGAATAAGAGAATCGGTTTTGGAAGTGTGAGAATGGGTAGAAAAAATCAAGAAAGTCAAGAGGATCGTTTTAGAGGAGAAAAAAGGGTATTTATAAGAAAAATGTGTAGCGCGACAGGTTTTATCACGCTGGCCAGGTAGCGTTACAAGTTTAATAACGCTGACCAGCCAGCGTGACACAAGCTGTCACGCTGCGCAGCTAGCGCTGGTTTACTTGTCACGCTGCTGCGTCAGCGCGACTTGCTGAGTCGCGCTACGCTAAAACTCGTTTTTTTTTTTATTCAAATATTGAGCTTATATAAAATTAAGTCCAATAATCTAGAGAAGTGGGTTTTATTGTTCATCATGGAGTCTTACCACGGGACCGGGGACTAAATTAGATGTCTACAGTTAGCCCCCACTTTGATTGAGTCTGAGTAAGACGACAATCAAAGTATGCTCGAATCGTTTTTCGAGGCTTTCATATCCAGAGCCATGAGCTCCTCATTAACCAATGGGCGTAGCAAATTTTAGAGAGCAAAGGCTCTCGAAACTGAAATCGAAAATAAATTTTAATAAATTCGCTTATTTATCAAAACACTTAGCAAATAAATTAGTATTAGTATTTTGAATAAGTTTTCTTTTGACTGGAAATAAGGTAATAAATTCGCTCATTATTACTATTTTGACTAAATTCGCTTATTTACTGAAATTATTGAAAAAATGTAATAAATTCGCTTATTTATTACTATTAGAAATGAAATAAAAAGATAATTTGATGGAGAAAAGTTTAAGTGTAAAGAGAAGAGGAGAAAAAAAGAGAGAGAAACTAGGTTTAGGAGAATAAGAGAATCGGTTTTGGAAGTGTGAGAATGGGTAGAAAAATCAAAAAAGTCAAGAGGATCGTTTTAGAGGAGAAAAAAAGGTTATAAGAAAAATGTGTAGCGCGCNGTATTTATAAGAAAAATGTGTAGCGCGACAGGTTTTATCACACTGGCCAGGTAGCGTTACAAGTTTAATAACGCTGACCAGCCAGCGTGACACAAGCTGTCACGCTGCGCAGGTAGCGCTGGTTTACTTGTCACGCTGCTGCGTCAGCGCGACTTGCTGAGTCGCGCTACGCTAAAACTCGTTTTTTTTTTTTTAATCAAATATTGAGCTTATATAAAATTAAGTCCAATAATCTAGAGAAGTGGGTTTTATTGTTCATCATGGAGTCTTACCACGGGACCGGGGACTAAATTAGATGTCTACAGTTAGCCCCCACTTTGATTGAGTCTGAGTAAGACGAAAATCAAAGTATGCTCGAATCGCTTTTCGAGACTTCCATATTCGGAACCGAGGGCTCCTTATTAACCAATGGGTGTATCAAGATTTTAGAAAGCAATGGCTTCCAGAACATAAAAAACCTTTTTGTTTTCGAAAATTGGAATAGTTATTTTCTAATTAATCGACTTTCTTACTTTGAAATCGAAATATAGAAAATGAGTTTTAATAAATTCGTTTATTTATTAAAACATTGTAAATTCAATTTTATAAGCAAAAGTAATATATATATTAGTCTATTTATTATTAATCTAGTAAATTTGCTTATTTACTAAAATATCTGAACACAAAAGGGTAATAAATTCGCTTATTTATTACTATTTTAGTAAATTCACTTATTTACCAAAGAAGTGTTTGAAAAAAAGGTAATAAATTCGCTTATTTAATACTATTTTAGTAAATTCGCTTATTTACTAAAGAGGTGTTTGAAGAAAAGATAATAAATTCGCTTATTTATTACTATTTTTGTAAATTCGCTTATTTACTAAAAAAGTGTTTGAAAAAAATGTAATAAATTCGCTTATTTATTACTATTTTTAGTAAATTCGATTATTTACCAGAATTGTTGACAAAGTGTAATAAATTCGCTCATTTATTAGTTTTTTGAGTAAACTCGCTTATTTACCGAAATTATTGAAAAATGTAATAAATTCCCTTATTTATTACTATTTTTAGTAAATTCGCTTATATGATAAGAGTATTTGAAGAAAAGGTAATAAATTCACCATTTATTACGTTTTGAGTAAATTCGCTTATTTACCGAAACTATTGAAAAAAATGTAATAAATTCGCTCATTTATTACTATTTTGAGTAAATTCGTTTATTTACCGAAATTATTGAAAAAGTGTAATAAATTCGCTCATTATTACTTTTTTGGAGTAAATTCGCTTATTTACTAGAATTGTTGACAAAAGCTAATGACGTTGTCATAAAATCACAAACCTTAACTCAATGTATTTTTCCTTTTGAGTATTTTGGATAAAGGAGTGAGAAAAGGGATTAACATCAAAAACAAAGTCAAAGCATTTGAAAATACAACAAAGCATAGTCAAGAGCGCTAGCCTTGTATCGTCACAAAGCCAACCACGCGGATTCGTCAACATGACAGTAGAAACATCGCTAAGACCTTCAGCGCGGTTGCTGCTATCACGCTCCCAAGTGAGCGTTTCTTCATTTGTTGTGTTTGAAAGGTTGCTCAAATTATAAAAGTTGATGTTGAATTGATAATACATGGTAGTGTTGTGTAGGGACATTGGCATGGTTTCATTGCTGGGCTTGAGTGATGGTGTTGTAGAATTAGTCGCGCTACATGTTGTAACGTGATAGAGTTAGTCGCGCTACTGAGGCAGCGTGTTTGGGTTTGTGACACTGAGGTGTAAGCGTAGCACATTGTCTTGCGCTACTCTGCTTTTTCCTTTAAGTGCTTCTTCTTTTGTAATGTAAGTGCTTCTATCTCAAACATTCTTTAATTAAGATAATTTTGAGAAATATGAGATGAACTTGTGCTTACATGTTGATTTAGAGAATAATTTGTTATAACTTATTTAAATGTAGTCATACAAATGTTCAAGCATATGAAAAAAAAGTTTGTTTTATAACAGGTTATTGAAGAATGCTCCAAGCATTGTAAGAGTAGTATGCTTTTATTTTATTAAACAAAAGTGCTTTGGCAAATGATTCTCTAAATAATGTTATAGAATGAAGTATAATGCTCCATGAACTATTGAGAAGTGCTCTTGATTAGTTTATTATAAGAGTAATGGGCTCTTAATTAATAATCAAAAAGTGAAAATGCTCTTGATTAATTTATTTTAATTATAAGAGTAATGAGCTCTTAATTTATAACCATAAACGGAAATGCTCTTAATATTTATGATGCAACGTGCTCCAAGAATAAGAAATCAATTATCCCATCATTTGGTATGATAAAAGTAAAAATGCTCTTAATTTTACCTCAAATAACATAGCGCAAGAAAATTAGTTGCGCTGCTGTTGTAGCGTGACAAACTTTGTTGCGCTACGCTATGGAGCGCTGAAAATTTTGTGGCGCTCTTCATTTAGCGCTACAAAGTCTGTGACGCTACGCCTTTTTAATTTTCTAGCTCTTTTTTTTTTTTTTTTGTGAAAGCTTTTCAACTTTAACTTCATTAATTGTTCTTGTATTATTGATTAGACCTTGGGCCTTTTACCTTTGACATATAACTAATGAGCTATATTTTGAGACCGAGGGTCCGAGTAGGGGGGGATGGCAATAGTTTGTGGAGGGTTATCCGACATACTCCCAAAAAATAATTGCCAAAATGAAGTTTCAAGTGACACAACTTCCATGTTTTTTTTCATAAGGGGAAACAAGCAAATGTCATAAGCTTAATGAGATTTTGAAGCAAGTCGCTTCGTAACTAATTTTGAAGAGAACGTAGCCCCCAGGGTGTATAAGGTGGTGTAAGTATGGAGACTTGTAGCAACAAGAAAGGTCACAAATATGTATGCAAAGCTAGCTAGAAGAGTATGTACAAGTTAGTTATATGCTCAAATTAGCTACAAATAAGCACGGGGAAAACAACCAAAAAATATGCACAAATGAACACGGAGGTGCCATAGCATGAGTTAGTAGGAAGCAAGGGATGGGGGTGTCTCAACTTTCCCTAAATCGATTTTTTTTTTTTTTAAAAAAACATGATTATTTTTTTGTACGAGGAGAATGAGGAAGAAAGAATAGTAGAAGTTAAGGATCCAAAATTGATTACAGTTGTTGTATAATATGCTTGACAACGATTATGATTCAAAGGGGAATGATTTTAGCTTGCTCATTTGTTCTTAGATTATGAGCCATCATCTTATACTTTCGTGATTGTCTTGTTTGAGAAGTTTGTTTCAAATTCAACTATTGGCTACTAGTAATGTGAATCTCTTTAGAGAAATAAGAGATCAATATTATAAATGCTTGCTTAAGTTTTGAAGTGTTGAATATGATAATGCTTGAAGTAGACGAGTTGCCAAGTTTATGAAGACCAAAACTAGAAGAGATAGGAAAGATTTTGGTGATGAGAGGATGATATGGAGTCAAAGTGATGCTTCATGCTGCCATGGATAGGCATAAGATAGCTATGAAAATTCATTCTTTAAGAGAAAATGAAGAAGTTGGATGATTTTGCGGAATAAAAAGGAACAAGTAAAGGAAGTATGTGAGCGTTTCAGTTAAAAGATGACACTGCAAGATTTGATGATGATGAGCATGAGAAAGGAAAGAAGCTTGATGAAGAAGAGTATGTTTGGAAAAAAAAAAA
>PYUH01001461.1:654348-669338 GCA_016808085.1 Suaeda aralocaspica
AAAAAGAAAGAAAGATGATATGTGTAGAAGAAAATGACTTGCTTTATGTGACATTAAGGCAATTTTCTTTTAAAGACGGTTGTGCGTCCTAAAATAAAACAGTATCCAAGACCTTAGGTGGGTCTTGTGTTCAAAGGACCTTTTTTTTTCATGGTCCCTTACAATTTTACTCATGCTACATGTCCTTAAGATGTAAGACTATTAAAATCGTACCTTATGAAAGGTTGCATACGTATCCAATTTCGAGTTGGAATAAGGTCTTACGTAGCTCTTGCTTCTGAGTTATTGATTGTGTTAAAGGTAAAGACACAAGTTTTTTGCAATTTTGTTACACCTCAAGGAGGGCCTTTTCAGGGTTTTTCGTGGCTAAGCTTAGGGTGTGAGAAAGAAATGGAAAAGAAGGCTCAAATACCCATAATTAACCCAAACTATGCTACAAACTTGTTCTTAAACTTAAGCAACTCTATTACTTAAAACTTTACTTGTTGACAACTTTTCATGCATTTCCATTTGTTTGAATTGAAAATCAGAGCTGCTTTAACATTATATATTTGCTTTATGGAGTTGCTTTTTAATTTATGTCCTCGTAGCATTCCCATCCCCAGGCTAAGTTTGATGTAGGTTGAAAGAAACAAGCTATGTGTTTAGGCACAAACGGGCTACCAAGAAAGTGGATCATAATGTAGGTTATTCAAGATAAGGGAGACATTTTTAGGGTTTCAAAGGTGCCTCTTATGTTTGTGTATTGCATCTTTAAATAAACACTAAGTGGACTTGGAGTGAGCCCCCAATTTTTGAGACTTTAATTGAGCCTCAATTAAACTTTTAGGCTCGTGATGACTGAGCCTATGGTTAATAAAGTAAAGTTTGTTTCCCAAAAGAGAATTTATTTGAACCACTTTTCTTTAATAACTTAATTAAGTAATTGACACATTTAATTTAAATGATGTAAAATATAGAGTAAGTTGTTCAAGGTGTGGATGCGTCAAATTGAGGATGCATTTGATATGAAAAACGTAGTCTATATTATGCCAATTATGCTTTAACTTGTTCTTGATTGCCATGTTGATTAACTTAACTTGATGAGTTCATTCACTTGTAATTGTTTAAGCAAGACATGATGAATAGAGAGAGAATGTACAATTGGAAGATGAAATGGATTTCATTTTATTGATAGTTGAGATTAGTACATAAATAATACTTGGCAGCATAAATCTCAAACTCTACCATGAAAGAAGAAGAAAAGAAAAGAGAGAAATTAAACTAGGAAATTGAATGGAGTTCTAGTTTTGGTTCAAATCATGTTTCTTGTATGTATGCGTCTACATCGTCTTGAATAATGTTCTTCGGATTTTCTTGAGCTTGCATTTGAAGAATTTTAAATAATGACCATAATTGATTGAAACTTCATTATATTTCAGTCCAAACTATAGACCTTGGGTCGATTGATCAATAGATTATAAATCAAACATTTAGGAGTAGGTTGAACCATAGGCTCATAATTGAAACACTTAGAATGATGCGTTTGATGCAAAGGTGGGATGGAGTGTTTAGAAAAAAGTAGTAATATAGCACATATTATCACTTCTAAACCAAACAAATTTTCTTTTGTTTACATTAGGCATTTTTTCATCATTTTGTATGCCAATAATATGTAGCAACCCTTGTAATTTCATATTATAATGATTGCACTTACAAGAATGTGTCTATTCAATATGTGTTAATAGATAAAATGTTGAAAAAAAACCAAAGTGGGTTCTTATTGAACCATAACGAGCTCTAAAATAACTTAAAACCCTTTTAGTTGGGGTTAATTATGATTTAATTGTGTATAAGTAATTTCAAATAAATACTACATATTCATCAAAACTATTCAAATACATGACTTTTTAGCGCAAAAAAAGTTCTAGCGCTAGCTTTGTAGCGTGACAAAAGAAGTAGCGCTAGCAAGGTAGCGTTATTAAACTTGTGACGCTAACAGTATAGCGCAATTAGAAGAGTTGCGCTGTTTGTGTAGCGTTGTAGAGTTAGTTACGCTGCAAGTTTCTATTGATTTTTGCTAAGTTATCATTAAATTTGTATTTAATGGGTTTGGATTCATGTCCATGTTGCCCATATATACGTTATTTAGGCCTAAATGGGCCTATTATTAGACCGAACTTTTGAAAGATTGGTGATGATGTTATTTGTATGTGAGTCATTAAAAACATTGATCAAAATTGTGCATTGTCAAGCAATTAGTAATTTTCAGATTATCATTATTCGATCCTTACAAAGAGATGATGAGGGAAGACAAAAAAAGATAGAAGAAAAATAGAAGAAAAAAGAAACGAGACTCAACAATTAGAGTTATAACAATCAAGGTTAATTGATGGGAAGCTCATAGGAAAAATAAAAAATTAAAATATCATAATTAACCTTGATGGATTTTTTTTTTTGAGTTTTTTTTTTTTTTAAAAAAAAACAATTTATTCTAAGTGTTTGATTTTTTGAAAATAATACAAGGGAAAGTGAGATAGTTAGATTTATTAGAAATTTGGAATTAAACTAATAAAATTCTAAATGAAAGGAATTAATTAGTAAATTTCCAAAAGATTCGAATTATATTAAAAATCTCAACAAGTTAAAGTACTTTTGAAATCGTTAATATTATTTGAATTTTCTGATAAATGTTAACTGTATAAGTTAATTTCTATTTAATCAAAGATTCTATTAGTCAAATCCTAAGAAGATCAAGGATTTGATTAATAATATCTTTTGCAATATTTTATTAACTAAATCAAATATAATGGTGCATAAAAATCTTTCAAGCAATCAAATGATATCAAAGAATATAATTTAAAATTATGAAAAAAATTTTAAGTAATCAATTAATTTAGGTAGCTAATAATATATTGTGATTAAAAATGATTTGAAAACCTTAGAAAATCTACATATGCACAAAATATAAAATGCAAAACAAGCAACTTTATAAAACAAAAGGGAAGCAAATAATTACTAAATAATGCAGTCAAACTACGGTCAGTCATGGTCAGTCAAAAGGGTCCTACATCTAAGGAGTGTGCTCCAACACTTTGCGGTATAATAACCGTTAGATATGAAGTTTCTCCCATCTAAGTACCATGGGCGGCTTAGAAATTGATGTAGTTGGGATAAGGTTCTATCTTGCTCGGTTGCTTAGAGACCATGGGCCCCACCAAGTCAATAGTTCCTCCCCGAAATGTAGAAGTATCACGGTAATCCTAAGGCATGTTTCAATCACATGGAGGCCAAGTGTATGTTACATGTATGCAATATGACTAAAAAAGACACAAATGTTCTAAGTATAACAAGTGTATAATTTGAGAGAAAATTTTCAAGTCTCGCCCTCTGTTATGTCCCCAGCAGAGTCGCCACTGTAGGGGCCCCGGATTTTAGGGTCCCAAATTTTTTGGTCACCTTTCCCAAACCGTCCATAGGTCAAGTTAGACCTAAAAAATTGGCTTAAGGAAAGGTGAAATGGACTTTTTTAGAAGTATTTTGCAAAAAAAATAGGAGCGCAGGAATTTCAGTCGCGCTAACGTGGTAGCATGACAAAGTCTGTCGCGCTACGCTATTTTGGTGTTTTTTTTTTGTTTTTTTAATTATCTTTTTTCGAGTGAGATAATAATATACGAATACGGACGATGCTAGTAAGGAGTCGCCAATGAGTTTTAGGAATCAAACTCATAAACCGTGTATTTAGATTGATTACGAATGGGACACGAATACGGGACGATAATCTAAATTGCACGAATAACCCTTTCGATCCCATGGGGATGACTCCAAGTTATGATCTTACGAACCAAAGGTTGGATTCGGGGGTGAAGGTACTAATATGGCGGAGTGCGTCATATTAGCCCGTAGGCGGCCATTACTAGTTTTCTCTCAATTATACACAAATTATATAAAGAACCACAAAATAATAATTTAAAACCTAACACAAAAATTACTATTATTAAGGTGAAATCACATAAAACCTAATAATTTAGTCAAATTATCATTAAGATTAATTCAAGGTTCCTAGCATAATACAATTTGTCCAAAAATTATCTTAGTTTAATGTGATAAATTAATTCAAATTAAGTCCTTTAACAAAAACAAAATGATAAAAGCAGTAAATGATTCGGAAAACCAACAACAACAAATCCACAAGTTTGATTTTTATGGCTCTCAAGAAACGTACCACTTCCCATATGAAGATTGGAGTCGTCGAGTGTTAATTTGGGCACAGTCGAATTATTGTTTCAATATTATCAAAATTTGTAGCAACTTTTTTAAATAAATAGAAAATCAATGCAGAATGTATGGAATTGATTAGAGATAATTTAAAGGATGCTTTGGTTGATTTTTCAACACATAAAAGTAGTTTAGAGTTTCTGTAAAATTTAGTCGAATGAGATTTTTGGTTAGTTTCAATTTATTTTTGTAGGAAGCTTCAAGTTATGCAATTTTTAGTAATAGTGGCGGGTCATCGCTATTATACAAGGTACAATAATACAAATTAAAAGACATTTTCATGAGCTTAGAATCATGCTGGTAGTAGCTTTAATGCATAAGTTTCATGCTAATGGTTTTATGATGTTTTGAGAAGTTATTGATTCATATTGACTTAAATGATCATTTGTTGATGTTTACATGATGACATGTCAAGCTTAAAATTTGACTACTATGTTTGCTTCCCGCTTTTATAGCTAATGTAATACATTGAGGATGTTGGAACATTTATTTATTTAAAAGGAGTTGACTAGTTGTCAATATAGAAGAAAGAAGTAAAATAATGTTGTTTAACAATTTAAGCAAGAAGGAAAGTATTTAGTCAATTGTTATTCACTTGCTAGTAGCAAAGAATTAAAAGAGCAAACAATTATCCACTAACAGTTTAATGTGTGGACAAGGAATGAAAGGAATCCACTCACAGTTTATGTACAGACAAGGAAGGAAAAGTAAGAAAGAAGGAGTTGATAAATAATATGATCATGTAATGAAGATTAAGTGATGTGGTGTTCATGTTCGATTGTATTGTTTTATATGTATGTATGTGCATGTGGGTCATAACAAATCATTAAATTGATAGTAACAAAAATTGAAGGAGGATTCGCACCAAAACTCTTGGAACATATATACTTTGAGTATGGACAATGAGGGGAGTTTTATGAANTATGGACAATGGGGTGAGTTTTATGAAATTGTAAAGTATGATTTCTAATTGGAGTACAAGACGTTGTACTTCTTATTTATCATTAATGTGCTAGAATTTCGTCACTTCATGTGACATAGGTTATACCGTCTTGGTGTTGCTCCCAATTTGGTGCCCACTGGGTGATTGTTATAGCAGAAAACTCATTTGATGCGAAATCCAAAGTTAATAAATAAGTTAAAAGTAAAGTTAGTCTATGTTATAGGTACAAGTTTGTGGTAAAGGTAAGGCTATGTATTTTATATATGCTCTTGCCTAGGACTGTCCATGCTAGTATGTTGCATAGTCTTTTGTATTTATGTACTCAGTTGTGTTGTTTACGTGTTTGTTTTGTAGGCATGGCGTTGTCTTTATCCTGGCCCTACAATGTACCATTTTTCATGGCGAGTAGAAGTCTAGAATAAAGAGAACGCAATAGGTACAAGTGGGCATAGTCAATCATCCTGGGATTGAGTACAGAGGGTTCCTTCTTATCTGTCTTTGTTTTGCTGTTTTGGTTATATTTCTTTTATGGAAGTTGTTATCGTTGTTTTGCTGTCACTAACATTGGATTTTAAATTTGCAAATTAAATTAGGTTTTGATGGGCCGTTGGTTCGGTTTCAAATTGTAATAAAGTATTTTTAGACTTATTTTGGCTAAATGGTTTTAAAGTTAACTTTAAGCTGTTTCAAAGTAGAAGTCTTCCGCAGTAATACTTTGATAATGGCCTTAGCCATTATCATGGTGGCGGTAATACTTTAGTTTTCCTAAATTAATAGTAGTATCTTAACAAATGTTTTCGAAAATAGTTTGCAAATTCCTAGGTGTTACATCGTCATTCGACATACACATTTTAACATGTTTCTCCGCTTTACATTGAACATTGGTCTGTTGGACTTGTAGCAATATAGGATCCAAACACCAAAGTTGTACTAATTTAATTTGAAGTGAAGGCTCATCAATACCTACTACAGCATGATTAGTCCCAATAGTTTGATAAACTTAAGCACAATCTTCTCCTCTTGAGCAAGACGTATGATCCTCTCTTTCAATGTCACGTAATTTTTTATAGGGTCACCCATTAGCTTGTGATAGCGATAATATATTGGATTCAACGTTTTATTCTTCTACTCAGTTCGCTTTAATTCAGGCAACTCAATTATCTTGTTTTCCAACAATACATCCACCATTCCAGACAAATCTGAGTCAGGCAATGGATACTTCTTTGCCTGCAAGTCCTTCAAGTTAGGCTTATCGCCTATATAAACTCTTGAGTATGAAGTCTTCTTCTCCTCCTTAGCCTTTCCTGATATTTTGACAGGCGCAGAAGTGGTAGTGACTGTCATTGAATCCTTTGTAGAGTTTTTGGAAGGTTTACACTCTTCTTGAACATGTTTTTTCCTTAGCCTCAGATTTTTCTTTTCTTTTACCTTTGCTAGAAATGGTAAGTTCCATGTCATGAGCATGTGTTGCCAACTCTTGGAATGTCTTTAGCATTATTCCATGAAGAATGTACTGCTAATCCCAATCCATTCCATTAATACACATGTCTACAGTAGAATTTTCAGTTAATTTGCCCTTGTACTCGAGGCTTAAAGCTCGCCATCAATCAATGTAGTCAATGACTTGCTCATCTTGCCATTTGCTCCCTCCATGCTGACAACACGCTTAGTACTATAGAACCTATTCAAAAATTATCCCTCCATTTGCTCCCAATTATCAATCAATTGAGGGGTAAGGTCGGCATACCAATCAAAGGTAATTCCTTGAGAGAACGACGAATTGTTTGGCCAACAAGTTATTGGTAGTACCAGCATTGTTACATGTCTCAATGAAGTATGCGACATGTTGTTTAGAGTTGCCTTAGTCATCAAATTGATTGAACTTTGGTGATTGATAACTAGTTGGTATGCACAACTTATCAATCCTCTTACTATAAGGTTTCACATAACTGTGATCCCCCTTACCACTTACACTTATTTGATTCTTGACTACTTCAGCTATAATGTCTTTAATTTGATGAGCAGTAACTAAAGCATGTTTAGGATCACCAGGCTTTTCCTTCTCATTCTCTGAATTATCCTCAGCTTCAAAGCTATCCTCCTCACTTTTTGATGATTTAACGGTCTGTTTCCTAATCTTCTTCGTCGGTATAGTAATTTGTTCATTTTTGCTTCTTAATTTCAGCATCCTTTTCTACTCCATCTTTTATCAACTTGCCAATGAGAGTGTTCATATCAGCAAGTTGTTCCTCCACACTTTTGTTTTTCATAAATCACTATGACAGAGGCAATGTCCAACTGCAATGGTTCACCTGATTCCTTAAGCACAAAAGATCTGACAGGAGATGATTGAGGAGAACTATTATCGGTTTTAGAGTCCACCCCTACATATGGGTTGTAAAGGAGACTAGTGTGAACGACCAAGTCTCCTTCCTTGTCAGCATCAATTCGCCTTGTTGAATTGAAATAAGTTAAGTACAATCATTTGTGTCCAGCAATGGAACTCGAACTCGAACTGATGTGTTCAGCAATAGAGCTTGAACAAAAGACAGGAGACTCACGTGGGTGTGTTAAGCGCTTCCAAAATAGCATCAACAAAGTTATTCCTGCGTACTTTATTATGTATCGCAGCTCCACTCAGGCTTGCTATAGCAGATGTGACTACAGCTTTATTCATTTCCCTGGTGAATATGCCATTGTTAGAATTTTCAATGATTTCAAAAAAGCTTGCTAATTGTCGTCGAGTATTAACAGACTTCTTTTTCTCAACAAACTTTGAAATGCTTTTCTTGGATGACATTTCTCAAGTTACTTTATTTCCTAAATGTTTGAGGATAGAAATAACAAGCAGAGATGGTCCCACCGAGCACGTCAATAGATTTTTTGATACAAAATTTCAAGTCAAAGTCAACGACGAGCAATTCAGTAAAGAAATAATATTTTATTAACATTTAAATGTAAACAGTTTATAGAAAATAAACTAAGGCCCTATTCTCCTCGTCTTATTTTTACTTATTTTCAACAAAAATAAGTTCAGTTCGGCAAAAATAAGTTCAGATCAGCAAAAATAAGTTCAGTTCAGCAAAAATAAGTTCAGTTCAGCAAAAATAAGTTTTAAAAAAATCTATATGTATTATGCAAATTAATTTGTACATGTATATTATATGTGCACATCTTTTTAAATGAGAAATTATGGTATCAAAACAATTTTAAAAATATTTAGGTAGCATTTTTGAAGAGAATATGCATTGTATGGAAATAATATGAAAAAAAAATATTTACATATGATTAAATATTTTTGATATGATGGGAAATTGGAGAAATATAATATTTAGAATTTATAATAAATCAATTATATATAATTTGAGGAAAAAAATCAGATTATATATAATTTAGAGATTATAATAAATCAATTATATATAATCTGAGGAAAAAAAATCAGATTATATATAATTTAGAGTTTATAATAAATCAATTATATATAATTTGAGGAAAAAAATCAGATTATATATAATTTAGAGATTATAATAAATCAATTATATATAATCTGAGGAAAAAAAATCAGATTATATATAATTTAGAGTTTATAATAAATCAATTATATATAATTTGAGGAAAAAAATCAGATTATATATAATTTAGAGATTATAATAAATCAATTATATATAATCTGAGGAAAAAAAATCAGATTATATATAATTTAGAGATTATAATAAATCAATTATATATAATTTGAGGAAAAAAATCAGATTATATATAATTTAGAGATTATAATAAATCAATTATATATAATCTGAGGAAAAAAAATCAGATTATATATAATTTAGAGATTATAATAAATCAATTATATATAATTTGAGGAAAAAAATCAGATTATATATAATTTAGAGATTATAATAAATCAATTATATATAATCTGAGGAAAAAAAATCAGATTATATATAATTTAGAGATTATAATAAATCAATTATATATAATTTGAGGAAAAAAATCAGATTATATATAATTTAGAGATTATAATAAATCAATTATATATAATCTGAGGAAAAAAAATCAGATTATATATAATTTAGAGATTATAATAAATCAATTATATATAATTTGAGGAAAAAAATCAGATTATATATAATTTAGAGATTATAATAAATCAATTATATATAATCTGAGGAAAAAAAATCAGATTATATATAATTTAGAGATTATAATAAATCAATTATATATAATTTGAGGAAAAAAATCAGATTATATATAATTTAGAGATTATAATAAATCAATTATATATAATTTAGAGACTTTTCTTGCGGGAGTCATTGAGAATAATTTTAGCAACGATATTCAATAATATTTTGTAGCTATTTTGATTTGGTAATTTTGACAATAAGGGTAGCATTTGGTTGTTGTTATTGGTAAAAATTAATGCTAAGGTTTTCTATAATTTTTAATTAGTATAAACCAAATTCAGCAAAAATAAGTTCAGTTTAGCAAAAAAAAGTTCAGATCAACAAAAATATGTTCAATTCAGCAAAAACAAGTTCAGTTCAGCAAAAATAAGTTCAGATCAGCAAATATAAGTTCAGTTCAGCAAGAATAAGTTCAGATCAGCAAAAATAAGTTCAGATCAGCAAAAATAAGTTTAGTTCAGAAAAAATAAGTTCAGTTCAGCAAAAATAGGTTCAGATAAGCAAAAATAAGACGAGGAGAATAGGGCCTAAGTCTTCTGATTTCGTTCCACTATTTTCATATGACACTTGTCGACGTCAACTAAACTTTACACTTGCTGACATCAACCAAATTTGGTAGACAATCTTCAAGTGAGGGCTGCCCAACTTCAATCTCACTTTACACGTGCTTGAGTGTCCCTGGAAAAATGGCACAATTTGGTGTTGCTTATTGACTGTTGGCAAAGAGAATCTGTAAATTCCTTTGGATGTTCTTCAATTGACTTTTTCCAACTGAATTTATCTTTTTTCCTCTTTAAAGTGATGATGGATATTTATAGGAGAGTTTAACCTTCATCTTCGACTTGGAGATGTGGGATTAGATCATTTTTGATGACGTGGAAATCTTGTAGTCTTTTGGCCCAATATTCATTTATTTGGACTAATAATATAATCAGCCCAAATTATATGATCCAAATTATTTTATTAACTTGGATATTTAACTTAAGGGCTAAATTAGTTAAGTTGAGGAAATATTAACTCAAAAAATTAATCTATTTTAATTTTGACAATTTAATACATTTTCAGTGTCTACACCAGGTCATTTCAAACACACAAAGCACAAATTTTCCCTTTTGCCAATGACATCAAGCATCAAAGATAAGGATAATCTAGTAATCTTAACATACATACAGTTAGCACTGTCAATCAAATTAAACAATTAAGTTTTAGATATACTCAAACAGTTCAGTCTATTATATTTCATTTAATTTTAATTGAAATTTTCTTTCTTTTCAGGTCAATCCAATTAATTTTTATTTTGATTCAATTAAGTTCAGTTAACTTTGAACCTAGCACAGTTTTGTTGACTTTCAAACAACGGCGGTTCTAGAAATTCCAAAATGGGTGTATGAATGAAATTTTGCTTGTCAAAAAAAATTAGAAAGTCCAAATTTTATTTTACTGCCAAGCAAATTAAAAACTGAGTTGTAAATTATATTTTATTCCAATATATTAGTTAAATTCTACAATGAGTTCATATTAGTAAGAAAAGTAATGGAAATAATTAGAGGTAAAATGGATGAATATACATGAATTGAATGAAAGCAACTTTTTTTTATTAACACCAAAAAAAACTTTTAGTGTTGTACATAAAAGTGGTGTACAAATGTCGTACATTTTAATGTCAAAAAATTATCAGATAACATCATTAAAGTAGCTCTATTTGTCAAGTAGCATTACCTCTAAAAAAATTTAGTAACATATTTAAAGTCACATTTTTTCCATAAAATAACACCTTTCCATCGGATTCTGGAGTAAAGACTTGGACTCTTCATTATTCTAGTGGATTACGCGTATACATGTGCCTTTTTTTTATTTATTTTTTACTGTTGTGGGGCCTACCTAAATTCCTTCTTTTGTACTCATCTTTTCTCTTTCTTTACTCCACTGTCTTTACTCCAATAACTACCTTTCATTTTCTTCTATTAAAACATAATCCAAATCGCCCACTCAATTTCATTCTTTAAAATTTTGTCCTATTAGTACTATTGACGTTTTAACTAATCGAGGTTAGTTTGATGCTGTTAATTTTTGTTATTATTTTTTTCTCTTTTGGCAATTCAATTTTTATGCGTTTTTTGTGCTTGTATGTTGTTGTTTTTTTCTTTATTTAATAACTCCTTTTTGTTGTAAGTTGTAGTAGTAGTTGTTGTGTAATGTAATAAGTGACTGTAATATATTATACTTGAATAACTTTTGTTAATTATTTATTTTTTTGTGTAATTGATTAAATTTTATTAATTTAACAAGATGAGAACCAAAAACCATATGTTCAACCATACACTAGCACTAAAATTGACATTTTTCTTAGAACGTAGCATGGTAGTAGGTTAATTGATAAGCAAAAGAAGAGCCTTTATGATGGAGGGACTTTTGAATAATTAAGGAGTGCATGAGCTTAGTTATTTCATTTTGGTTGACCTATTGAAAAGGCACTAAAAGGTTAAGAACATTGATGCAATTTGGTAAAATTTAAAGGCATAAACATTAAAAATGGTTGAGTTGAATTTACTATAGACTCTAATTCCATTGACTTACATAACACAAAGGATGATAATGGTTGTGTATGTTATCGTGTTGGTTGAGGAGGAGGATGTTGAAAGCTGTGAGGATGAATGTGTGGAGCAACTAGTAGATTTTGATGTTGCCATGCATAAAGTGCATATTTCCATGCATATTGCCATGCATAAAGTGCATGATGGCATACAGAGGTAACCCTGAGGACTATGTTCACAAAGCTTATAGCAAGGAGGTTTATGCATTGGCTTATGCTCCAGTATTTCAACCACTCTCTACGATAAGCGAATGGGAAAAGACCTCCTACACCCAACCAGACCCCCCTCCAATGACGAACCTTCCAGATAGATCATCCAAGAACAAGAGGAAGAAAGAGAAAGGGGAGGATGAGGAAGCAAAGGCTTCTAAAACTTTACAGAATTAAGGGTGCCTAGAAAGAGAAACCTTAATTCATGTAGCAAGTGTGGAGGACTAGGGTACAACAAAAACATGTAAGAACCCTCCAGCACCTCCTAACAAACCAAATAAGAGAGGAAGACCACCTAAGGATGGAGCAATGAAACAAATTAAGGAGGCAAAGAGGAATGGTCAAGGTAAAGTGCAAGTTGCGCAACTGTCATAAGCTCCTACTCTATCTCAAACCTAGGCCTTAACAAAGAATAATTTGATTTGTGATGTATTGCTTTTATTTTCTTTTGATATTGTGTTGGCCTTGTTAAACATGTGATCAATTGCTTGGTTAAACACTGTTATGTGCTTTTGTGTGTGAACCTATTATGTATTTATGAAGCAGTTTCATTTTCAGTATATTGGTGTGTTGTTATGCCACTTTGTCGTTTAAGCTTGTTAACTTTGTGTAATGCAACGAACTTTCAATATTAAATAGGAAACTTCACTTCATTCATAATCAAACCATTTGGTACATACAAATAGAGTAGATGTTGTAGACACCGAAAACTTATTAAAGTGTCAAAATTAAAATAAATTAATTATTTGAGTTAAATATAATAAATATTTGCTCAATATAATTAATTTAGCCCTTTAAATTAAAATATCCAAATTAATTAAATAATTTGGGTCATAATTACATAATTTGAGCCGACTATATTGTTAGTCCAACTAAAATGTTTATTGGGCCAAAAAGACTACAAAACTTCCAAGTCATCAGAAGAGTCCAAGCCCACTTCTCCGAATCCAAGATGGGGGTCAAAATCTCCTATAAATACCCGTCATCACCTCAAAGGTGGGGGGAAATTCATTGGGAAAAAAAGTCAATCGAAGACGCTCCAAAGAATTTACAAACTCTCTCTGTCAGCAATCAACAAGCACTACAAAATTGTGCCGATTGTTCAGGAATACTCAAACACATTCAAAGTGACATTGAAGCTGGTCAATCCCCACATAAATTTGGTTGACAATAGCAGGTGTCATCTTTGGTTGACGTCGACAGGTGTCACCTTTGGTTGACGTCAACAACTGTCAAATTTGGTTGACGTAGACAAGTGTCATCCTAGCAGTGGAATAGAATTAGAAGACTTAGTTTATTTTATATAAATTATTTACAGAGATTGTACCCATATTCAAATTATTAATAAAATATCATTTGTTTACTTAATTGCTTGTCGTTGACTTTGACTTGAAATTTAGTAGCAACAAATTTCTGGCACGCTCGGTGGACCATCTCTGCTTCTCATCTCTGTTCTTCAAACACTTAAAAAAAATTAAGAAATGTCTTCCAACAAGAGCATATCAAAGTCTGCTGAGAGAAAGAAGTCTGTCAATACTCGACGACAATCAGCAAGCCTCGGTGAAGTCATTGGAAATCCTGACAGTGGCATATTCACCAGGGGAATGAAAAGAGCTGCAGTCACGTCTGCTGCAGCAAGTCTGCGTGCAGCCGCAGTACCTACCAAAGTACGCAATAATAGCGTTGTTGAGGCTGCTTTGGAGGCACTTATAGGGCGTNGGGCGCGTGAGTCTCCTGTCTTTGGTTCAAACTCTACCACTGAACATACAAGTTCAAGTTCCATTGCTGGACACAAACGATTGTCATTGACTTCTTTCAAGTCGCCAAGACAAATTGATGTTGACAAGGAAGAAGACTTAGTCGTTCACACTAGTCCCCTTTACAACCCAAACATAGAGGTTGAATCTGGAACTGATAGTAGTTCTCCTCTATCATCTCCTTTCAGGCCTTTTGTGCTCAAANGAAACTGATAGTAGCTCTCCTCTATCATCTCCTTTCAGGCCTTTTGTGTTCACACTGCCTCTGTCATGGTGATTCATGAAAACAAAACCATGGAGGAACAACTTGCCGACATGAATGCTCTCATTAGCAAGTTGATAAAAGATGGAGAGGAAAAGGATGCTGAAATTAAGAAGCAAAACGAGCAAATTTCTAAACTGACAAAGAAGATTGGGAAGCAAATTGTTGAATCGTCTGAAAGTGACGAGGACGACTCTGAATCTGAGGATAATTCAGACAATGAGAAGGACAAAGCTGGTGATCCCAAGAATGCTTTAGTTACTGCTCGACAAATTAAAGAAATGATAGCTGAAGCAATCAAGAATCAAACAAGTGTCAATGGAAAGGAGGATCATCGTTACATGAAGCCTTATACCAAGAGGACTAATAAGTTGCGCATGCCAGCCGGTTATCAACCACCGAAGTTCAATCAATTTGATGGTAAGGGAAACCCTAAGCAACATGTCGCACACTTCGTTGAGACGTGTAACAACGCTGGTACTACCAATGACTTGTGGGTCAAACAATTCGTTCGCTCTCTCAAGGGTATTGCCTTTGATTGGTATGCTGATCTTTCCCCCCAATCAATTGATAGTTGGGAGCAAATGGAGGGAGAATTCTTGAATCGGTTTTATAGTACCAGGCGTGTTGTTAGCATGGTTGAGTTAACTGACACTACACAGTGGAAGGAAGAACCTGTCATTGACTACATTAGTCGATGGCGCGCTCTAAGTCTTGAGTGCAAGGACAGACTGACTGAAACTTCTGCTGTAGAGATGTGTATTAATGGAATGGATTGGGATTTGCG
>PYUH01001461.1:680623-724774 GCA_016808085.1 Suaeda aralocaspica
GAATTTTTCTCTTCCTCCAATTTGAGACGAAGAGCCTCAATTTCCATCTCCAACTGTTTCTCTTTCTTCAGTGATGCAGCAATTCCAGACTTAAACTGTTGAATTTCCTTAGCTACCATATGTTTAGCATGCTCCACTTGGTCAGGGCGCTGACGAGTGGCAATATTATCTTGTAACTACAGAAAAGATTCAACAGCTGTGATGTAAGACTCAACTTGATGCTTCAACGGTTTGGGATCTCCCTTTAGTCCTTCAATGCCCTCATAAATAACTGAAGCTTCCTTCCGTATTTTTGAGACTTCATGGAAAGGGGTTCCTTTAAGGACTGTAAGCAGCTCTACACCAAATGACTTGATTGCACCATTAAACAGTTTGCGAGATGAAGCAGTGAGTTGGTGGCTGGATGTAGGTGAGGATGAAGGAGCAGTCGGTCGAATCGAAGGGGAGCCTGTGGCCTCAGATTGAATCTCCAATGTTTCTGCAGTAGCTTCAGGAGAAGGATTGTCAATCGTGTTATGGAGCTCGTGGGGGAACTTGAATGGTTATTGCCAGGCAAGTCTCCCATTACACATAATTCCTTTCCTCTCCTAGGATTTGATGCAGGGTCAACTAATGGTTGAGAACCATTAGCATCATCAACAAGAGAGTTATCAATGCTGATCTGTTTTGTCACTTCTAGCTCAAGATCTCCCTCCTAAATGAAATAGATAAATAAATTAGTAAAAAAAAATAATAATAATAATAAATAAATAAATAAATAAGAAAAAGAAAAAGAAAAGATAAAGAAAAAATGAAGTACCAATAAGTTCAATCAAGTCACATGTTGAGAAGGTTCGGAGACATCATCAAAGAAACCGTCGATGTCCAAAGCGTCATACTCCGTGTCAGTTATGGTTTGCGACCTTTTACTTCGGCGTTTGTGCTTAAAATCAACATCAGATCCAGCATCACTAATGCTATCACCATCATGGGTACCAGTTCGATCTCGATTGGATTTATCCTTGGATGATGAAATATGCACAACAAGATTGTCATTGGTGCGCTCTCGAGGTGTATTGTGGGTTTTACATTGACTGACCTTTGGTACCTTGTGTGGCGTTGTTCCAACAGGGGCCTTGGAAGATTTATTGTCGACAACTGAAAGAAGAGCGTTGACATTCTCCCTTAGATCTGTTACATTCAGCTTTGCCCACCATGCCTTGAAATTACGGGTTGTCAAATCACGCCAATCTAGAGAATGACTTGGAGCAAATAAGCGCGATTGACTACCTTTGTAAAGCAAGAGATGCCAATATTCCAGGGCCTCCAAATATGTCGCGTCACGATTACGATGACAGCGCCGAAGCACACCGGGGACTGCTTGACAAAAACCAAATTGCCTACCAAACCGATGAGGCATGTAAGGCTCCACGTGGAAGTCCCTACTCAGTCTTAGAACAAGGCAACTAGAGCGCATAGACATAAGATAGCCAAGTTTTGGAATCTCTAAGGTACCGTCGTCATATAAAACTTCATGGCGATTCCTATTAAGCATGGTGCAACCAATATTTATGGTGCGCCCCTCATGTATGAGCTCACATGCCGCATCCCTATGAAAATATTTTGACCCTTGAGCTCCTGAAAATGTCACCATCGGAGGACCTGGGGGAGCAGGTTCAAGTTCATGATGAGTTTGAAAGTAGAATGCCAACCAGCCATACACATAGTGAGCAGGAAAGTAACAATCAGGGGATTTAGAATTGGCGATATGGTTAAGTCCACGATAAATGCTGGCAAGCACCGGTGCAGCTAAACTAAAAGTTACACCTCGCGCCATCAGGGTAGCCGTCTCAAAGGTACTCGGTCTGATGACTATGTTTTATGAACTAGGAAGTGCAAAGACACACAACCAACATGACAAGAAGGCCGCAACATAAGTAACCTCCCTCCTCAGGTCACCGGTAACTCCAAGTAAATCAAACATGTCGCATTCTTCTTGTGTCCATACAATAGACCCAGTTGCCACAACATTAATGTTACCACTTGGATCTTGAGAAGTCTTAGGACGGCTGTCGACATATCTCTTTCTTCTATTAGGTGGCTTGTAAACTCTTGGTTTTCTGAACCAAAAATCAATCCATTGCTTCGTAGTTACCCATCCGTCTGAGTTGTCACGTTTGGCAATATGATGGTAGGCCATGAACAGAAAGTCACAAGCTCTGGATATGGAGTTCTACTCTTATCCTTTGAAGTAAGAGTAGCTAAATCAGGTACGGTCTCATCATATATATCCCCCACAAGAGGCAACCCCCCAAGCTTGTGAAGATCCCAAAGTAAGATAGACCACTCTTCAGTGATGGTATGCAATGTATTGGTGGTTGGGCACCAACTTTCACAAAAAGCCGGAAAGATACTAGAATCTCTAGCATAAGAATAAAGTGAGGCATAAACAGCTGAGCGAATGGAACATGAATCAAGGATATCCCCGGAATGAGAGAGAACATCTTCAGTCCATTCCCAATACCCTTCAATGAAAATTGCTTCGCCTGGAACCTTAAGACTACTAGATGATCCCCATTGTGTCAAACCAGAAATTATTCGACGCCCAAGTAAAGGAAATTGAGTGATGGGTTCATTGTAGTCTCGGAGGGTGCTAGAGAGGATGTGAGCAGTAGACGACAGGTTATGTTCGCTTGACACCGGTTTCGACATGTCACTCAAAAAATTCTTTTGCTGAATTGATGACTTGACACCATTTGGGCGACGAAGCGATTTCTCAATGGCAAAATAGGTGCCCATTGAAGCATCATCATCTACATGATTGACTACAGAAAGGAAGTGGTGCTCCACATCCTTGAATTGATCCTTCTTTTTGAATTCCTTCAAAAGTACCATCCTACCAAAAAAAAAAAAAAAAGGAGGAAGTTAAATGATGACACAAGGAGCGTTGGAATAGAATGTGTTAAGAAAAAAAATTAAAAAATAAAAAAATATAGGAGTTAGTCTGGTCCAGGGTTGCTGACAGTTCTTCGGCTCTTCAAAAAAAAGGGGGCAACCATCATTAGAATGTCAGACACACTGGCGTACAATGTTCACTATCACTAATGACTTGTCACGACAGTCGTTGATCACCCTCCACTTCTTCAAAGTACAATCATCATTAGAATGTCAAACACACTGGAGTAGCCTAGTTGGGTCCGACATCCCTGACAACCCATCATGATAGCTCTCGTCCACCATAGTGACTGACCTGCAAAGACATGCAAATACATACACCCACACAAACCAGAGCAATACAAAGTACAGGGTGTTAAAATAAAGAGGAAGGTGAGCTAATACCTGAAGTCAAAGTAGCCTACAATAACCAAATTCTTCTTCAAGTTGATGTACTTATCAATGCACAAAACAAGAGAGTTATACTTGTATCAGTTGATTAAGCATGTTCGTGTTAAGTATAATATGACCATGATTATCATTTAAAAAAAACAAAAAAAAAAACGAAAAGTCAAAACAAAACAAAACTTGCGTACTGATTCACAAAGTGTACGTGTACTCATGTATTCCATGATTATCAAAGTGTGATATTGATTCTTACAATAAGGTGTGAGGTGTATTAATTCACAAAAATAGTGTACACATGTATTACTCCAGCTACGCTAATATGGTAGTGTGTACTTCAGGAAGTTTAAGTGAAACAATCTCCTAACTCCATCACGGTACTAATATTACTCGATGCTCATATTTAGCAAACTATATCAAGAGTATTGTGCAGGTTCATCTTATGCACTTAACAAAGAGGACCAAAGGCGTGACCTCGTTCATGCATGTATGCGTTGAAAAAGGGTAGCAATACAACATACCAACTATAAAGTAGTATACTATGAAAGGAAGCAAACATAAAAGAGTTCGATGGCTAGTTACGTTAACAAAGGCATCAAAATCCTTCTACATACAGTTGTCAATACTTATCAGTCAAAAGTTAAGTAAACAAAGAAGTGATCGCTACCTCAAATAAGGGAGAATAATGCCGCCAAAATTTTCGACTTCAAAGTGACGAGATCAAAACACAGCAATCAATTTAGAAGTATTACTTAAGCATTCAAGAGGATAATATTAAGGTCAACTATTATCAAGAATGAACAATGCAATAAGCTTGTTATTTATGCTTACTTCGACTATGGAGGGTGTTACAGCAAATCTTGACTTTCGGCGTCGTAATTAAAACAGACGATGCGTATTACTAGATACCAAACAAGGAGAGACTTATGCACATAGTAAAGATGGAGCAGTAAAACTGGCTAGCAATTTGGAGTACCTAAGTCGATTAATGTAGGTGGTGCGGCAAGATTTCAACCTCGTCGACGTGACGGAGCCGGAGTAGAGACACAACCTGCGGTTACATCACTGTTGTATTAATCTAGAGGTTAAAATATTTTAATAAAGGATTAAAGCCAATTATCAAAGTAAAAAAAAAAAAAAAGAAAAAGTAAGGAGAGCAAGAAGAGAAGTCAGAGGCATTATATTACAATGGGGGTTTCGACGTTCTACAAGGTGGAACTAAGAGGAAGTTATTAATTGATTATAGGATAATCTCCTTATATAAGGAACAAAGGCGGTTAATCATGAGCAATATATTTGCTAGTGGAATTGGGATTTGAAGTTGATCCTTAAGATTCTTGTTTAGGGAAATAAAATCTTGTCACTTAATTGAATATAGTAATGAGTATATTCCGTGACTTATGGATACCGGATTCATATATTATAAAAGATTTGTATCTCCTAATCTCCCACTTTAAGGAAATCTTCTTCATAAAATACGATTTCCATGTCAAGGCCTACTCACAATCAAACACCTTCAAATTGTGTATGTGACGATGTACTCCAATGATATATATATATATATATGTATATATCAAAATTCGACTCCCAAGTCAAGTGAATCGATACCTTGTCATGAACAAACACTTCAGCTGTGTACATGACATGGACTTACAAAAATTTATGACCTCTAAGTCAAGCATGTCGAGACTCCGTCACGAGTAAACACTCCAAATCGTGTCCGTGACACAGTCTCGAGGGGGCAATTTGTAGACACCGAAAACTTATTAAAGTGTCAAAATTAAAATAAATTAATTATTTGAGTTAAATATAATACATATTTGCTCAATATAATTAATTTAGCCCTTTAAATTAAAATATCCAAATTAATTAAATAATTTGGGTCATAATTACATTATTTGGGCCGACTATATTGTTAGTCCAACTAAAATGTTTATTGGGCCAAAAAGACTAAAAAACTTCCAAGTCATCAGAAGAGTCCAAGCCCACTTCTCCGAATTCAAGATGGAGGTCAAAATCTCCTATAAATACCCGTCATCACCTCAAAGGTGGGGGGAAATTCATTAGGAAAAAAAGTCAATCGAAGACACTCCAAAGAATTTACAAACTCTCTCTGTCAGCAATCAACAAGCACTACAAAATTGTGCCGATTGTTCGGGAATACTCAAACACATTCAAAGTGACATTGAAGCTGGTCAATCCCCACACAAATTTGGTTGACAATAGCAGGTGTCATCTTTGGTTGACGTCGACAGGTATCACCTTTGGTTGACGTCAACAGCTGTCAAATTTGGTTGACGTCGACAAGTGTCATCCTAGCAGTGGAATAGAATCAGAAGAGTTAGTTTATTTTCTATAAACTATTTACAGAGATTGTACCCATATTCAAATTATTAATAAAATATCATTTGTTTACTTAATTGCTTGTTGTTGACTTTGACTTGAAATTTAGTAGCAACAGATAGAATGCAGCAGTACAAACTAATGAGAGTCAAGTGCATTTACCACATACAACATGGCACACACAATACATGTAACACCCTAGAAATTCCTTTCTTTTAAAACATATTTTATCCCCTAAGTAACTACTAAACTAAGAATTACCAAAGCATTACCGCCACCGTAATACGGCTAAGGCAATTATCAAAGTAATACAGCGGAAACTCCTACTTTTCAAAAACAATTAAAGACACATTAAAAACCAAATAACTAAACCTTTAAATAAAACATACAACTTGGAACCAATGATTGGCCCTTAAAAAAAACTAATTTAAACTTGAAAACAAACGTTAGTCCAACATAACAACAATACTCGATTGGTGAAATAGTATCTCTCTAAAAAAAACCATGTTTTCTTTTTTACGGATACAAAAAGGAAATATTTTGTTGTGAATGAACAAGATATTAAGGAATTGTAATAAATACTTAGTATAAATGTTAAAGCATAAGCAACTGAAAGGGAGAACTAGGAAAACTGAATGAGGATACTCTTCGCTCAATCCCAACATGATTTGTGTATGCCCTTTGGTACCTATAGCTTTCCCTTTATTTCAGTCTACTACTCGCTATCGAAATGGATCATCATAGGGCCAAGATAAAAGCAAGGCCATGCACACAAAAACACATAATCAGCAAAGCTGAGTCCATAAATACAAATAACTATGCAACACACTAACATGAATAATCCTAGGTAAGAGCATGAAAATTTTACACACAACTTACCTTTCAAATACCATTACTTGTGACACTTGACTCACTTTCCTTTACTTAATTAACTTATAATTAATTTGGATTTCACATCAAACGGGTTTCCTCCTATAACAATCGCCTATTGGGCACCAACTTGGGAGCAACAACAAGAAGGTATTACCTATGCCACATGAAGTGACAGAATTCCAGCACATTTATAAAAATAAGAAGTACAACGTCTTGTACCCTGATTAGAAGTCATAGATCATTGCTCCATACGACTACCCCCATTGTTCATACTCAAGGTATATATGTTTTGGTGAGAATCCTCTTCCACTTTACGTGATTACCAATCTGATAACTTGTTATGACTTACATGCAACAACATACATACATAACAATATAACACAATAAAACCTACATCACCATATTAATTAATCTTTATTAATTAGTGATCATATTATTTGTTTCCTTAACTTATTTTCCTTGTCCACACATTACACTGTGAGTGGATTAACTTTATTTGCTCAATAACAATCCTTCCTACTAATCATGTGAGTGAATTCACAATTTAATCATTCCTTCTTGAATTATTGCATGATAATATATGTCAAACAAAATATATACTTGATTTCTTCTTTTTATAAACATGACAATAAATCTCATAACTTCCATAATTAGTTAATAAATCAATATTACAGAAATAATCTTGGAACCAAATAAAATATTGCCACGGTCAAAACCTTCTAAGAAAAAGAATATTCATGTCACCATGCATAAATAACTTTTGACAACAATTATCATGTCAAGAAGATCAAACAACACTAATTTCATAATTATTCCAAGGATTCTAACAGGAACTCTGAACTTGAGAAAGAACATGAACAACTCCTAAGCATGGTACTATGAACATGAAAACGCTCCTTGTACTTACGTACCTTGAATAACGTTGGTGATCAAACACAACTACTATAATTCACCAATTTGAAGTATCCTACAAGACAAGGTTTGTAACCCAATTAAAACCTTCCTTAACTAATATTTACAGCAACATTAAACCACTCTAAAGTGCTCAAAAATTATTTAGAACACCTATTATATCACCTCTAATCAATTCCATACATTACCCAATTAATTCCTCTTTGAAAACCCTTAATTTTCATGATTTTATTAAAATTACAGCAATATAATATTGTTTAAAAACCTTTTTAAAAACACTTAAACTCCACTTTTTGAAAATAAAACAACATAACAAGTTCATATGATCATTATAAAATAGGTTCATGCATTAGAAACATAAACCCATAAATTTTTACATGATCATGATTCATGAATATTTAAATAAAACATGTCATTATTTTATTAAATTTACAGCAATATTAAATCCTTTAAAAACCTTTTTAAAATCCTTTAAACTCCATGATTTAAGCATAAAACATCATAACTATAACATATAACCATTATATGATAGTTTTATGCATTAAAAACATCTATAGAATAATTTGAGCATGAAACTAATATTACTACTATTTTTATTCATGCTTATAATAAAATTACAGCTTTATTATTCTACTTTAAAACCCTTAAAAACTATTCTAATCTTTATAAAATTATCATAAATCATTACTACAATAACTTATGATCATCATATAATAATTTAGAACATTAAAATCATAAAACCTATAATTCATACAATTCCCATAAACCCTTTAAAAAAATTTCATGATCATACTTTTTAGCCAAAATTGATGGAAAAAATCCCAACTTTCACTCATCTGCTTAAAATAATCCATACTTCACTAAAACCCATTATAATCCGATGTTGGACAAAAAAATCCTTATATGGACCTCTTTTAATTTTAACCAGTTACAACAGTTTTTTGCAGCTAGGTATGTGTAGGTTAAATCCATCTAATTAGCCTCTAATCCCTCTAATTATTCTTTAACTCACCCCCATTATTTAACAAATAAAATTAATTAAAAAATTAAAAATCAACCACCCCTTTTGACAGTCACCACCAGCCAACCACCTTTGGCAGCCATAAGCCCCAACACCTAGACACCCCACCACCCTATTCTCCACCTGTCATCTTGTCCCGTGCCCCTTCTCGTCCCCCATAAGCCATAACCCTTCCCCTTCCCCCTCAAACACCCACTTCCTCAGCGACAATCAAACCCAATTAGGGTTTCTCCATTCATCGAAGAGGAAAGGGTGATGGTGATGGACCGATGGTGATGATGATGGGTAGAGCTGCAGAGGAAAGAAGGTGAGGGATGATAATGATAGTGACAATAAAGGGATGATAAAGATGAATCATGACTTGTTAAACATGTTACAAGTCATTCGGTCCATATAGGGAATTTTTTATCCAACATCGGATTACAATGGGATTTGGCAAAGTATGAATTATTTTGAGTAGATGGGTGAAAGTTGGAATTTTTCCCATCAATTTTGGCTAGTTTTTAAAATATAATTCCAATAATTAAAATATGATCATAATCAACAAAACGTGCTTAATTATAATTATAAAATATGATTTAAACATTAATTCATAAATTAAAAAAAAGAGAAGAAATAAAGTTTTTTTAAAAAAAACCTTGAAAATCGGAGGAACAAAGGAGGAGGAGGGAGGTCCAGCGGCTGGTGGTGGCTTCCGGCAGTGGCTGTCGCCTGCTGCAGCTGCCGGTGGGCGGCGAGGAAATGACCGACAAAGAGGTGGGGACGTTTAGGGTTTTATAGTTTTAGGGTTTCCTCTTTTCTCTCTCACTTTTTCAAAACCCTAAAATAATTTTTGAAGATGGAAAATCTGAAATTTGTGATTAAAAGGGGTATTTATTGGCCCAAAATAAGATTTTGTAAAAATACTAAAATACCCTTAACGATGAAAATTACTTTTGTGCCTTTATTTTAAAACAATTAAGGAAAACTCTTTAAAACCCAACTTGGAAACTTTGAAAACATTTAAATGAATACTAAAATGCTATAAAATACTTTATAAAAATTATAAAACCTTAAAATGATTATTTTAACTCTTTAGTTAATTAAATTCCTTTAATTAATTGATTTATTATACCTTTCGTCTTTCTTTAAAATACTAAAAATTTACTTTATAAATACTAATTTAAATTATAAGATACCTAAAAATACTGGGTATTACAATACAACCACAACACAATAACTCTACCCACCAATACATACATACTACCACAACAAAAGCCTAACCAATAAGCTTTACCACAACTACACTAGAGTTATAGCAACAATAACTTGTATAATGGTAGTCAAATTGAAGCTACAAACAACACCTTCTCTACCAGCAACTTGTCTTTGAACATTACCAACTCCATGATCATCAACAGAATGTTGCTCCCCATCCATTCCTCCTACATCAGCCACAACAGTACCAGCCCTTCCGGCCAGCATCATAAGTGGACCTACTGGCAACCAAAGCAAGCCTTTCATCCTCTATTCCTTGCAACCTTGTCTTCAACAGATTGTTTTCCTCTCTTAATGAATTACTCTCCTCCTTCAGCTTATTTTTAACACGCCTATTCCATTCATTCATCCCTTCATTAATCCATCGGAAAAAGCTATATCCTTTCCTACCGGTCTCATGATCATATGATTTATAATAGACAAAACGTCTTCCAGGATTTTGAGCAGTCCATGGCTGCATTACTTGTGTAGGAAGAGGGTAGTAGCAAAGTATTGGACTTTGTGTAGGAAAAAATGGTGCTCATCTACTTCCTTTAACGACCCTTTACCGGAAGAAAGTTGCTGCTCATCTATGTAAGTCAGTGCGTTTCCTCTGTCACAACACTACTTCCTCTGTTAATGCATGTATTCTCTTATCTCTCATTTCTCAATCAAAGTAAAATTGGTGCTCATTTACATCCTGTTTTGCGACCTTTTCCTACTTGCTGCATGTATACCTTCTTCTCCTCACCTCTCCTCTCCTCAAAAGAAAAATGGTATAGGCTTTGTATTATGGCGAGGTGGTAACCGAAAAACCCAAGAATGATCTTGTCAACACAGATATCAAGGATACCACTAGCATGCAAGTGTTTCAGTAATAAGAAAGAGATATGAGTATTCCTCCACTAGATATTAAGGATACAACTAGATGAGCTAGATGATTAGTGTTTCTGATTTGTTCCTCCACTAATAATGACATGGCCCAAAGGATACGCCCTTATAGAAGAATGCAATTCTTTTTTTCCTCCACTAACAATGATATATTTTTATAAAATAATCTTTCTAGAATTTTTTTAGCATATAAATCACTAACCTACAATCACAATTTGCTCTCCCCTGAAATAGTGTTTATTTCGATTGCATTTGATTTTGATTTTTGAGTTTGATTGACTTTGATTATATTATGATTAATTGGTTAACATTGATTAATCATAAATTGGTAATAAAAATTCTATAACTGATCATCTGCTTATTTGATTTTGCAGTTGATTAATCAGAGTTTCTGCATGTATTTATTCTTCTTTTTCTCTCCTCAAAATCAAAATGGTAATTGAATTGAAAAACCCAAAATGGTAATTGAATTGAAATAGTGTTTATTTGGATTGCATTTTTGATTTTGATTAATTAGTTGACATTGATTGATCTACACATCGGTATTTGCAATTGGAATTTAAATTACACATCATAATTCTGTTTATTTGAATTTGCACTTGATTAATTAGAGTTAATCAACAATAGTAATAATAACATGTGTTTCCATTATGATTGACAAAATAAGCAGTTTTTTAATCTTAAGTGATTTCCGTAGGTGGCTTTAAATCCTTTAATTAATATTATTTATCACAAATTCGTATAATCACGAATTCGCAGAATATTAGTAATTTGATTTATTTTACTTGTAATCCATGTTTAAGCCATGTTTACTAATTAATCATCTATTTATTTGAATTGCATTTGATTTTGATTAGTTGGGTGACATTGATTTTGTCTAATCATATATTGGTAATCAAAATTCTATAATTGGTTTATAGTTTGGCTATTGTAGAAGGAAGTACTATTTTGGTTTGGTTGGAGCTCCATTGTAACTACACTTGGTTCCACAATTATAATAAAAAGTGATAGGCACTAGAGGAAAACAAGGTAGATATAGCTTTTTTAATTTCATGTTCACTAGAACACTCAATGCCTATGTATGTTTACTTTCACACTCATTTAGGATTTGAAATTACATTCAGCATCAGAATTATGAACATCATAATTCACCTTTATTCACATAGACTCTCCTCTACTTCTGCTTCTACTCACCTTTTTATTCACCTTTATTTTTCACAAATCCATCACCTAAAGAAATCCATCACTGAATGCTATTGAAAATGTTTTGATTTTGCAACTTTTGTGATCCTAATTAATGGATTTTTGCTTTGTTTAGTTTGTTCTTGTGAGTACTTCCCCTTGTTTTCCTATTGTGTTTGTTTTTTAGTTTAGATGAGATTGGTTTTGATTGTATAATCTCAGAAGTTGACTTGGGTTTAATCATGCTCTGAATTATGAGTTTATTGCACCATAGTAGAAATAA
Organism: Suaeda aralocaspica; assembly: GCA_016808085.1. Classification (NCBI taxonomy): domain Eukaryota; kingdom Viridiplantae; phylum Streptophyta; class Magnoliopsida; order Caryophyllales; family Amaranthaceae; genus Suaeda; species Suaeda aralocaspica. The sequence goes on from PYUH01001461.1 coordinate 692,683, forward strand.
TTATATGTAAGTATCAAGTAGGCGTCAGTATGAAAATAATTTAGGTATGTACTGTCTACTATAAGACAAGTTCATATCTCAATTACTTTCATGGCACACCTTTGTATTTATGATATTAACACATATTGAGACACTATTTTATGCATCGGTGTATGTGGTATTTGGCTACACTTTGCTCCAACTACTTTTACTATCTCCCTTTCTTTACTATCCAATAAATTCAACTCAAGGTTTTCAAAATTTACAACAAACAACTATGGATTAAACATTTGGAACATCGCGCGCATAGCACACGTGCTTTCAACTAGTATATATAAATATATATATATATATTTAAAAATATGATAACATAACTATTAGGCTATTACATATACTCTGTAAGTCTATATATTGATTTACATGAGTTATACGATCACATCGACGTTGTTTTTGTCACGTTGAATGTGCAGTGTGCCAAAAGAGATAATGCTTTTTAGGAGTAGTGGGATTTTAATTTAGAGTTAGCATGTTTTTGTGGACATATTAAATGATCCATTTAAATATGAGTTGCAATTTTAAGGCATTGCAAATAACTGATTAGAATAATTCGATATTTACTTCGTTTTTATGTACATATTTATATACATTTCAATAAATTTGATCTTTTTTAATATTTAAAATAAAATAAACTCTATATCATGTATATAAAGTACATATTGATTTATACTTATCCACTAGTTAGGTTAAACGCAGACACCACTTTTTTCATGAGAGACTAATCAGATTAGTTTTTAAAATCATGGATCTCTTTGCAGTTTTTTTTTTCCCCTAAATCCATCATTACTTTTAAATTATACCCAATCGGTCAAATAGGAAATACATTTCAGTCCAATTATTCTTTGATATTCTCACTTGTTTTAACTCAATTTAAAAAATAGAATTTCTCTAACATTCGGGATGTAATCACTTTAATGAGGGAGATAAACAGAAAATTTCACTAAAATTTGGATGAGAAATGTAATTCACATTTAAATTTAGGGAAAAAAAATATTATTTACACTAATAATAGCGTCAAAACGCAACTAAGGGTTATGAGTAAATCTTTTTGGTCTAGTTCAATTTTAATTTAAATTATATTTATTTTGGCTATATCCAGTTTTATGACATTTAATTTAGTTCATTTCAATTTGGTGCAGTGATTTGAGTTCAATATAATTTCAGTTTTATCTATTTTAGTTATCAGAACTTAGGGCCTGTTCTGCTCGTGTTATTTTTACTTATTTTCAGCAAAAATAAGTTCAGTTTTTTAGTTCAGCAAAAATAAGTTCAGATCAGCAAAAATAAGTTCAGTTCGGCAAAAATAAGTTCAGTTCAGCAAAAATCAGTTTCAATTCTTAATAAATTGTTAATGATTTCATCAAAAATAAGTTCAATTCAGCAAAAATAAGTTCAGATAAGTAAAAGTAAGTTCAGTTCACCAAAAATAAGTTCAGATCGTTAAAAATAAGTTCAGATGAACAAAAATAAGTTAAGGAGAACAGGGCCTTAATTAGTTTATTTGTACAATTACTGGATCATCTTTCAATTGAATTAAATCGAAGTAGATATTACATGATTTGAGTTAAATTTAATAATCTCAACCCAAATTAACAACTTTACAATTAGTTACACACTTACCCTCGTCTTCAAATCAAAGAGGAAAAACTCTCTTTATTTCACTTTATATTTCTTCCCGCCTAATTTTTTTCTTCCTCAGTTTCTCTTTCCTCTCATTTCTCTCTCTATTTTTTTTTTCCTCTTTCGGAAGCGAAGAAACTCTGCTCTCTACATCAAAAATTCGAAGAACACTTTGAAGAATTCTTCTGTAAGTAATCATCTTCCTAAGTTTAATACTTAATTTTCTCTGTAATTTCGTTTAAATTCGAAGAATTTAGCAGCTGAAAGTGTTGAATCTCTCGCAATAATCTAAAGTGCTTCTATTAATTTTTGCATTTTCGTTTGTTTCTGATTTATTGTGATGAATTAATTTCACACGATTTTATGCGACAAAATTTTCGTTCGCAAATTGCAATGTTGTGATTCTCTAGCGAAATTTAATTTGGAGTCGTATTTCTAGAAAATGACTGCGAAAATCTGAATTATGTTTATTCGCTTTTGATTTTAGCAATTTCGCAATTTTGTAAACCCTAAGTTTAATGTTTGCTCTGTTTTTCCAGTGAAAATTCCCAATAATGCAGCAAAATTCGACTACATCTCCGATGATGATTGCGTCATCTGCACAAACCAGAACTTCCATGGCTGATCTCTTCACTCCACCGCCATACTCCTCCATTTTTTTCCACTCTGCAGCTTCTCCGTCAAGCTACCACACCGCATCATCTCTCTCTTCTGACGGAAAATCAACCGCAACCACAACTTCGCCGTCAAGCATCACTGCTGCAGCAGCCAAGAGTCTCTCTCGCTTGATGTTGGAGCACAAAGATCTGCTTGACCGACACGCTTTCTGCCTCAATCAGCTTCGCAAGATATTCAAGGAAGCAGAGACTCTTCGGCAAGAGAACACGAACCTTCGACTCGCAAACGTTGATTTAAGCAATCAGGTTGACCTCCTTATCCAAGCTACTCTGCAGAGTTCATTCCAAACTCAGCCGTTTTCGGAATCTCGTGATCATTACGGCTCTTCGTCTATCTCTTCTGTTGGTGGAGGTTTTGACAAGGAGAGGGATAATAGAAGCTGGAATGAAGGATACTCGAGTAAGATTCTGAGTCCGAAAATTGTGGTTGAGAAGGATCAGGAGGAAAATAAGGATGAGAGTACTCGTGTTACTTTGCCAAAGAGTATCTCAGTGAGGTCTAATGGATTCCTGAAGTCCGCTGGTATCATTGGCTGTAATTCTGCTCCTGTTCGTTCGACTCGGATTCGTGCTCCAAGCCCTGTCTCTGGTCCGGTATGTTGATTCATCCTTTCATTTGATTAAAAATGTGATTATTGATGTTTTCAGTTTATTTGTTCTGTGATATTGTGAACTGAATGCAAGATGCTAGTGGTTTGCACAAAGATGAATTCGTTTGGTGTTTTGGTGACCGGCTAAAGTTACAGTCAATATTAACAATTCTGATTAGTCCTTATGATGGTGCTAAAGTGACCTATTAGCTTTAGGGTTGAAATTATGATGTTATGCAATAAAATGTTATTGTGGTAATTGGTAACCTGAGTTTGTTTGTTGTCATTGTTGTTGTGGTAAAGTCTGTTAACCTAATTTTTGTGTAAAGCAATGACTGTTGGTGAATGGTGATTCATTTATTTGACAAAGGTGGTTAGAGCCTCTACTCGATTACACTTTATTGTTGTTGCTGCTATGGTTGCGCTGATATGACCACATTCCTGTTCAAAATTGAGATTTTGATGAATCACATAAGGTTCACGTAAACAAAATAGATCTGTTGTTTGGATGGGAGAGTAGATGTGTAAAACTAGTCCTTAGATTTCGAAGATGGTGCAACCAGGAAATTTACTGAGAAAGAAGGTTCATACAGAGATGTTAGAGATGAATTGAGTACATTGGCTTTAATTAAGTACATTGGCTCAGTACAGAAAGATGAATTGATGCATAAGGGTTTTATTGCTCAGTCGCATTCAAATGTTAGAGATCTGAATGTTCTGAAATTAAAGCCAGTTTTATGTGTAAGGTTTGGTCTTAACTTGTTACCTGTCATCATATGTGTTGAGAATCTGAGATGATGTGATTCTGCAACTGACATAGGACACTTTCTTTGTTGAAGTTACTTTTGGATGCTTCGCCTTGGACTACAATTCATACTGCTTTAAATTGTTAATGTGCACTAGAATTTGTTTGATTAAGCGGCCCATCATTTTGATTCGAATGGCTTCATCTGGATATGGTAATTAGAGATAAATTTGTACAGGATTGGTAACATAAAAAGTAATTGTTACCTATCCTTGAACAGTTGAACCCAGAAGGAGAAAAATCCCACATAGTTGGCAGCTCATGTATCAAATAGGGCATAGTTGGATTTACATTCTTATATTAGCTGCTGTTTTGTTACTCATGCAACAAAGGTATATTCCAATAGTGTTTTTCATTGCAGTGTTATTCTATTCTATAATTTATAATCTATACACATGGACTAAAACTTACACGATTAGCTTGCATTACTGTAGAAATTATTTCGACTGCCTTTGATTATGCATCTTTTAACTATTCATAGCTGGTGTTGGGAAAGGCTTGAAGAAGCTGTAGTGCTGCTGCTACAGCTTCATAAACATAGAGCTTTATTATAATTAACTTGGACACTCTACGACCAAGGGCACTTCTTACTTTTATATACGTACAGCCTTGAAAGCTAAATGCTTAGTGAAAGAAACCACAATTTCTGTTATTTTCTATGATTTAACTGTTCCATATGTAGGTATATGAACTTCTGATTTGGATAAAGGTTGTACTTGATAAGCACAACAGTTATCTTCCATTAAACAGCTGAACTTAGAAAGAAGAAAATTCTAATCAGGATTTGAATTCATCTGATGTTTTGATCAGGAATAGTGCTATCTAGCTTTGGTACCTAATGGATTACTGCACTCTATTTCAGCATTGTTCCCCTCGTCACCTTTATGAACTTGAAAAGCTTGCTATAGGAATATAATAACAGCAATTACTGATTAATCGAGGGCAATTATTTGAGCTAAACAGAGAATCTACTGTTATCTTCAACTAATTCTCCATCTGGATATGATTCCATGATTCTTTGTCATATAGGCATCCTTAATGACTCAGGAGGGTCTTGACTTCTGCATGATTTGCATCATAGTCAAAAAAATTTCTGCACCCTGAGTGACAACTTCGTTGTTGACATAGATAGCCCAATCTATATCTATGCTTAATTCCCTCATCTTCTAAAGCTCCATCCACTTCCTCAATAACATCCAGGACCTGTCTGCCCCCCTTCACCATATCGTTGTTTAAAAATTTCACTAGCTTTCCTTGGTAGAAAGGAGCCTCTTCTATCTGTTCCCGCAGTCTTGTATCCAGCTATCCAGGACCTGTCTGCTACCCTACCAGGCTACCAAGATACCATTGTTATCAATTTTCTTTATCTTTCCTTTGGTAGAAAGCAGCCTCACCTATCTGTTTCTGTCTTCCTATCTGTTTCGCCTGCTGCTTGACTTGATGTGTATTTTTCATTGTAAAAGCTTATTTGACTGTGTGTCAGACAGACTAAATGTATGATTGGGATGAAATCCACTCCAATTTTCTGCTATGTTCAATTCGTTTTCAAGTAGCAACCAAGCTTTAATGATGATGTCACTTTAATAGTGGTTCTCTTGTGTTAATAAACATTATAAACTCTTTAATAGATTCTTGACCTGTTTTAATGATTTTAAGCATGAAAGTGAGACGATTTAATTGTGATAGTATACAATACCACAGGCAAATAGGTAATAGGAGTTCAGAAAGTGTATAGCAGTAATAGCACTACGTAATATACCTGCAGTGGTTCAAACTTTTGTGGCTAGTAGGGTTTGTGGAGCTCTTATCTACTCAGTTTTTGAAGCTTGATTCACTGCAGTGATGTAGTTTTCTGTTATAGGCATTGTATGTAACTTAATTATAAATTTCACATCCTAAGTGAAGACATCAGAACTCTTAACTGAAGCTGAATTTGGCTTGATGTCATTTATCTTTGAAATTAAACTTTTTTTTATTATTATTATTCCAATCAGTTTATCATACGGGTAAGAACTAGTCAGATACTTTGCTTTTTGTGATGCAGTATTCTGATTTCTAAATTACTTCACACACACACACTCATATTTATCAATTTCTTCTCACGAAGAACCCTGTAAACCTGCTTTGCTGACATTGGTTGAACATTAAATGCATGATAGCAAAAGGTCTATGTGCGAGGGGGAAGCCAGAAGGATGGTCCAATAGAGCTGGAAGTGTACAACCAAGGAATGTTCAAAACTGAGCTGTGCAACAAATGGCAAGAAACTGAGACCTGTCCATATGGTGACCATTGCCAGTTTGCTCATGGCATTGATGAGCTCCGCCCTGTCATCCGTCACCCTCGCTACAAGACTGAGGTCTGTCGCATGGTCCTTGCTGGTGATCCTTGCCCTTATGGTCATCGATGCCACTTCCGACATGCTCTCACTGACGAGGAGAAGCTGATGCTTCCACTCAGGCTTGACTAGCCCATCGGCCACCACTACTTACCACGATTCCACTGCTGCCTTGCACATATTGTCTGCTCAACCTTGGTTATGGTGTGATGGAGATGTTTGTAGTCCCACACAAACAAACTTAATAGTATAATACGTACATAAATCAAGATATAGAATAACATAATCAGGATGTTATTGGTAAGTATGATAAGTATGATGATGTTTACAGGTTCAGAAAAGAATGTAGATCACTTAAGAGGCAGGGAAATACTGATTGGAAGTTTGCCAGTTTATTCGCACACTTAGTTTGTCTTTTGCAAAACAGGAAGGAAAAAAAAGGTCCTTGAATTAGAAACGTTATATCAGAGGTAGCCAGTTGATACTTCATATAGTCAAGTAGATTCTCAAACTTGAACTTTTGAATCATCATATATTGATATTTTAGTCTGTAACTATTGCGTGCAGTTTCATCAGCTTACATTGATTGTATATCATAGTTCTTCCGATAATGGCATCAAGTAAGCTCTGGAAGGTTTGCATGTATCTAGAATTATGTTATACACCAGACTTCTAGAGCGCTGGTCCTTCTGGATGCACCTATCATATATTATTTGGAGAGCATAAAATTATTGATGTGGTATTTTAAATAGTAGTATTGCACATCAGTCAGCTGTTGTCACTAGTCCACAACGACGTATCAGTATACCAGCAGTTCACAGCATTTTTTCTAACAGTGACACAGCCGTTCGAATGTTAGCGCTATAAAATGAGAAGACCTTGGTAGCAATCATGTCCGACGCAATTTTACAAGGTAAAAACTCATAAATTTTACATAGCAAGATCTGTTCATATTTATAATGATGTTGTACATCCTAACTACATATAAACAACTAGACAGCGTAAATACAGTATTGATAGTACATCAGATACCAGAGAAGCAAGATGTCTTTTTATGTTTCCATGATGATGAAATTAGCCATTTCCCAACTATCACTTGAGCTGCTTTCCTTCAACATTGCTAGTAACTTATCCACCTTCTACACAAATATGACCAGAACTACTGATTAAAGGAAAAGCAGTCTACATAGCATTAGCAATAATCAGTGCAATGCTGCACCCTTCTGTCAACACAGTTTCAAGACCTTATCAAATAATCACTTATGAAATCTTATTTGTGAATCTTTTGCTACAGTTCATTATTCAAAATTTCAATGGTTAAAGATTGAAGTCCAAAATGATCAATGCTTTCAAACACAAATATCTGTACAGTGGCTACAAATGAAAAGTGATAGTTATCGAATTCGACGTCATCATGATAACATATGGGGAGACAACTAGTATGCATTAGCAATCCATGGTTCTAACTTCTAAGCTCTATCCCAAGAAAATGTAATATTCTTTTTGAAACTCTTATCCGGATAGCTGTTTTATATTTACCCGAATACCCAATTGGAAAGCACTCCTGTAGGCAACCCTATTACCAACTCACCATCTAAATATCAATATGCCATCTTGTTACGCACTAACCAACTTAAAGACCAAAGTTCTTTCATTCGATAAGGCAAAGCATATGAAAAAGAGAAAATGTACACGTAGTTACCTGCTATATGTCACCTTCAAGTCGAGCAAATCCCTATCCAAGGGCATTTTAGTTCATCTCTGTAATACATCATCCTTTTTTAAGGTAAAATCCCAAAGATCTCCATACTTTTCATTGAAATCCCAAATGTCCATAGTGTTATAATCAGCAATCAACTTGTCACGAGCTCCTCGTTCCATGTTGTAGATTTGGGGCTCAAAGTTGTGTGGTTTGTCAGGTTTACCGATCTCCATTATGCAAAATACGATTGTAAACAGACCTGCTCCAATGAACAAATACTCCCCCTAGGAATTGGACATGAACACAAGCACAGAGACTAAAGCTAAGACTACATGTCTACATTAATATTTGATTGTTAATAACTTTAGGTATTGAATTTCAACAGCATAATTTTAGATACCGGAACATTGAAATACATCCCAGCAGCTACTGCTGGAAGAAACAGCCATGAAATAAGCCCTGCCCATTACAACAGAACCACAAGTTAAATCAAAGTTTAGGTGGTACCTGTAAAGTTATGTAGTCCATAACCATCAATCAATAATTCAATATGCATGCGTCTTATACTAATAGGTCACATTTGACTTTAATGGTCATATTTGTTAATATTCACTATATAATTGCATCATTGTATCATAGCATAACTGCATAAGCTAGTAATGTTATTGACACATGATACCAAGATACATGACAACTTTAGGGTCGGACTTAAACTATCACAGTTTATCCCACCAAATTCTAATGTCACCTATTATTTTGAGAGCCAGAGAATAATATCAAACCTTGGAAACCAGTAGGCGGGTCCATGGAAGCATATTCTTTAGCCACTTCTCCCCAAAATGTTCCTGAAACAAGTCACAAGAAGGGGCATACATATCTTATTAATTCAGCATAGACCAGCAGCAGTAGCAGCACAGTTTAAGCAGCATGACATCTGTTTTCAAAGTATGAATTGCCATAATATCTGCTATAGATATAAGCAGTAATTCGCTTGCTTTCAGGACAATGTGCCAAGCTTTTGTCATTGATTTTACACAGCAACTCTCTGAAAAGAACCTTTCTGGTACTTCCATAGCGAAATACTTGCAAAATCTTAATTTTCAATACTAACAAATAATACTCCTTTATTGCAACTAATAGACCATCATTAATTATATAAATCATTCAATAATTATAAATATTTTGATATAATTAGTTGTATTTTGACTTACAACCAAAGTATTTAACAAGTATTTTACTACGGAGTTAGAATATGAAATCATGTATAAACCAAAGCAAGACTTGCCATCAAATAACAAAAGTCATGTGCAAGTCCTCCTCTACCAGCAATTTTCACCACAAAAGGGTCTCAATTAACCAAGTGCAACTTACCTTTCTCAGAAGTTTCGGAAAAAGTATGATGTCCATCATATACTCCATATTCAAAATCGTCCTGTAGACAGTAATAACCAAAATCAACTAACTGAATACAGTCTCCATAACTAATCGCAAATATGCCAAGTGCTAACAGCTACATGTATATTCATTCTATATGCATGGACTTTTGTAAGTTTAACGTGGCACATTATTATTGCATATGACATTATAAACATACAATGATACAAACTTGAGATATATATATATATAGAGAGCATTCCCTACTACTAAACCAGGATGTCGCGACCACTTACGAGTAACAGTCACATATAACATTTTAGTATATTCCGGAAAAAAAAAAGGTCAATAAGTCTAGAAAAAAGTTAGAAAGGAGAATAGAGAAGGACTAACAGCATCAACTCCATTGGTTGCCCAACGGTCATGAGGATCTTCATTGAGGTCAGGTTCGATATCGGTCAAACCAGCTTTCAGTTTAGTGGACAATCTTGTTGCATGACATCTGTTAACAGTATGACCATTATTATCCCCCAAGGAGGATGAAAGTGGTGTTCTTATTGGATTGCTAATTGAAGCTTTTGGATTTGCACTTGATAAAGTAGTATTACAGCTGATTTTGGAACAAATGATTAAACTAGTAGCCATTATGTTTTGAAAAACTCTACACTTTGAATTCCCCACTTATTAGTTCTTGCTGCTAATATGTGTGATTGTGTTGTGGTTGAGCGGTAGTATATGTGTGTTAAATGTTGTCCTTGAGAAGTAGATTATGCTTGACACAAATCTACAGCTGCCACGTGTCTACATACATCTAATCATATTGTATATAGAAGCTGCCCAAATAAGTGTTGGGCTTGGGCAACAACAATTACTCTGGTGGAATCCCGCAGCCCAAAAACTAGATTCAAAGGGAATTTTAACCTATAGATGGTAACTATAACTAGTATTCAATACATTCATGGATCCTTATTTATACTCCCATGAGTACAATTATCAAATATACTCTCCCTCTCCAAAATGTTGTGTTTCACAAACCAACCTATATACACCCAGCTTTTTCTTTTTTGTTCATAAGTTTTGCCATTTTTGCTGTAATTTTATAATTTCATTGTGTTTCAATTTCTCTCTACTCCAACAACCAATTTCTCACTCTAAAAAACTACAACAATGGAAGATTCAACAACAAATTATACAACAATTGAAGAAATAGATAGAAATATGCAGATTATAAATGATTTTAAAGCAGAAACAGGTTTGAATTTAAATCATTGTGCAATATTTTGAGGCTATTGTGAATATTAGATTGATAATTACTGAAATTAAAGATTAGAATTCATATTTAATTTCGACATTGTAATGTTCTTAATTGATGAGTGTAATATTTGTTTCATGAAATTAGTTTGATGAAATCATGCATGTTTTAGGATTCTAACTATGAATATTGATGTAATATTCATTGTTTTATGCATAATATTCATTGTATTCATTTAACCTCATTTTTTAATATTGAATCAAAATGCATTGCAAAAATTAGGTTATCATCTATATATAAATGTTGCTGTAATATTAAAAAAAATTTACATAATTTTCATTATTCATATATATCTTAGTTATTCAGATATTGAATATTGCATTTACAAATATGAATATTAGCTTATCAACTCATAAATATTAACTTTGAAGGTACACAAATTCAAATGATAGTTAAGGAAGCTGAAAAATCAGAATTACTCAGCATGATTGTAAAAAATGACGAAGAAGGTTTTGATTTGTACAACAAATATGCATTTAGAAAAGGATTTAGCATTAGAAAAGATAAAACAAGGACTCGAAAAGATTGAACCTGGACAATGAGAAGATATGTCTGCTCAAATGTTGGAACAAAAGATGATACACACAAGAGACCAAGAACTTATGATAAGTTGAATACCAGAACAACTTGTGGAGCATTCATTCAATTTCACATTGAAAAAGACGGTGATTGGACTTGTGTGAGACATAACATGGAATATAACCATATTATGATTCCAACTGAAAAAAGACATCTCCTAAGAGCTCAGAGAAAAATAATAGATGAGCAACTCAAATTCATCAGCAGATTAAAAGCAAGTGGAGCTCATGATTCAAATGCACTAAGAGTAATGAAAAAAGAGGTAGGAGGTTCTGCAATGGTAGGATTCACTTCAAGAGATGCGTATAACAAATTAGCAGCAGAAACGACAGATCATCTTGATGGAAGTGATTGCAAGCAATTAATTAAATATTTTGCACAAAAGTAATGTGTCCTTGAATATTATCTATATTAAAATGAATATTATGCATATCGCAAACGAATAATATAAATTGCGTATTAATTATATATGTTATATTGAATAAATATATCATGCAGTTATGGATATAATGAGCTATGTACTGAATATTACATAGTAAAAAATTAATATTATTAATTATATCATGAATATTATACTATGCAGGCAAGCTAAAGAGAAAGACTTCTTTTATGAGTTGAATTAACTTGCTGATGATGGCACATTAATAAGCTTTTTTTTGGAGAGATGGAAAAATAAAACGAGACTATGATGCTTTTGGAGATCTATGGAAAAACATCCAAACTAATAACCAAACGCAAAACAATCAAAGAGCAACAAGTTCACAAAGTCCGAGTCCAATTGCTATTCATAATTTTAATGAGGTATATAATAAATATTAAGTTTTCACAAATTGAATACTACATTCACTACATTGAATATTTACTAATAGAATTTTTTCTCTTCCGGGGTTTAATCAAAGAAGCAATCAAATGCTAACAAATACCTACAACAATTTAAATCAACGAGTTGCAAACAATGCATCAAACTTCTCTAAGGAAGTAGATAGAGTGGATCCATATTTTCATCCTTTAAAACACAATTTTAATACTCAAAAATGCTGTAACTAGAACTCAAAATTCTGTATTTGAATGAAAATTGACTTTTTGAGGAATATATCTATTTTGATGAAATATGAATATTACACTGTTATAAAAAAATCTATGCTAAAGTTTCAATATTACACTTTTGTTCAAATACTTGCAACATCTTTAAATAAGTAATAACCTAAAATTTGAATGGTGCATATAATCCAGTAAATATTAGGTTACATACATTAAATATCACATTGTATTAAATGTACATAACTTAAAGTCATAAACAAGTTATATACAAACAAAAAATTATGCAAATTTGTTTTTAACATATATATAAAACCAAGTATTTCAATCACAAAATAATATAACCATCATCTTTTTTGATCAAATATGTACTTAAAATCTTTTATTATATAACTAGATCAATAATCAACTTTTTTAATTAAGCTAAAAGTAATACCTAGATCAAATGTTTAGAGAAATATCTTTCAAAATAAAACTATATGCATCATACATTTTCAAACTAATTATCTTTTCCTTGCTTTAACTGACACATCAGTCTTGTATTTGTTGTCTCTATGTAGTAGAAGTTCAAAGCAAATCCTCGCTCTCAACTTCAAAAAAGCATCTGTTGACACCGAAATTTTAATATCTTTTAGGTGTCAAATATATCCAATAATTAGAAAAAAATATTTTAGAAGATCATATGATTTGTTGAGATTCAGGATATTAAATTATATTGTTATCTTATTCTCTAAGCATGTATTTTCCCTATAAATAGAGGAGTAGTTTAGGGTTTTCAGGAGGTAGAGATGGAATAAGTCACAAAGACCCCATTACCTCCCTACTACCAAAATTATAGGCAAATAGTCCGGAATAAGTCGATAAGACCCCGGAAGTATTAGAAAACCTTAATCTAAACCCCCAAATCTTTAGAGAGGAATCAAGAGAGTAACGATAGTTGTAACCCACAAATTATCAATAAAATTATTGTTTACCGTATTATTTGTCTTTCTTATTATTAATTTGCAGGTTCAAATTTTATGGTTTACAACATCTTCCTGAAATGCAATGAAAAACAAAGAAAATTTTATACACAATAAATTGAATATTACATATTTAAAAAAAATGAATATAAGTTAAAAACTTACAACATCAATGAATCTGAAATCACAATCAAAATCTTGATCTTCCCCATCATATTTCTCAATGTGATGCATCAAATAAACTCCACAGTTGACAACATCATTTCTATTTCTGCAACTCATTCCAATTTTACATTAAACTTTACTATTGGGTTGCTATACTCAACTCCACCCTTGTATTTCATAAGTTTAGCAAGCATAAAAAACTACAAATACAAGAGAATATTATATTACCAAAGTTGAATAACATATAAAAGCTAAGTGAATATTATGAAGAAAAAAAAAAGAATGTTACCCCTTTAGAAGGTAAGTCACCATATTTGTGTTTCACAGTTACACCTTTTACCAATTTTCTATTGTCAACAATTTTGATAGCAAAGTCATCTATGCAAACACACATGAAGTAGAAGTGGTTTGCACTCCAAATGGGGAAATAGAACTGGGGTAAATAATAATACCAAAAAAGTGAATATTATGTATAACATAATGAATATTATATAAAATAAAAATGAATATACTAACCTTTTTCACAGTAGAAAGATTCTTGATTTCATACATCTTCAACTCATCTTTTATTTTATTGATAGAATCTTCCAATTTGGTTTCATCACTAACATCAGATTTAAGAATCTTATTTGAACAATATAACAAAAAAAATCAATAATAGCATTAATACAAATTAGGATAACCATAAAACCGAATTATGAACAAATATTACATATCATAGGAGTTAAAGAAAAGTAAACTTTATCTTTCGGCTTCTCTTTTTCACTCTTTAATCCAAGAATCAATAACACAATTCATAACTTTCTCAGAAGCAATCATGGTATGCAACTCAGACCTATTGATGCTATTTTCAACATCAAAGTAAAGAGGTTCACTAAAATTGAAACTAATGAATATTATATTAAAACAATTGAATATTATACATTGAAAAACAGATATTACATATAAAATGTCGAATAAATATTAAAAATGAAAACTTACACATGATCTCCATCACTAAATGCATAATTTTAAATTAAAGATTGCACGGTCTCCAAATTTTTAAACAAATTTTTGAATCTAATCATGAAAAGTTATCCAAACTTAACAGGAACTTGATGAGATTTCTTAGGGCGACCAACATCCCTATGACACACAAATAAATACAATAAATATAACAAACTAAACCATGAATATTATTAACTAAACAATGAATATTACTAACTGAAACATAAATATTACTGAAATAAAATAAGTAGTACATATCCAATTTCAATTTTTTCCTCCTCAACACCTTCAACTTGGTCATCAACATGTTCTTTATTCTTCAACTCATCACTTTCCTTACAGTTTATCACAACTTCTTGATCTTCCTCTTCATACTACTTCATCACATCCGAGGTATTCTCAAAGACAGGTGTCTTCAAAGATAGAAGACATTAACAGTAGTAGGAGTATTCACAGGAGAATTTGGGGTAAATGCTTCTTGAGATGACAATGAAGGAGTCTTATATCTTAAACCAATATTAAATAGATTAGAAGAATCAACCTCAATCTTCTCAACAACATAAATACCCCTATATTTCCTCCTAAGTTTCCTATAAAAATCTCTCTCTATTTCCTCCACCTCTTCAATGAAAGTACGACTTTCATAAACTTCTTGCCTTTGACTCAACAACGAATGTATTCTAACTCTTTCCTTAACCCTCTCATTCATAAATTCAGTAGCTTGTTTGGTCAATGAATTATCAGGCACTAGCTGATCATCTTCCTCAATTAATTGACCAATCTTAGTTATATGAGAAGCTATAGCCTTCAACTCATCAACAAATTCAGTCATAACAATCTGCAAAGCAGAACATTAAGATGATGAATATTACAAATAAAGATATGAATATTACATATTACAAAATGAATATAACATATATTAAAATTACCTTCAATCTCTTATCAATACATTCATCATCTTTATCATCAACATCTTCCTCAGAAGCAAATTTGGAATTCTCATAATCAACTTTTATCAGAAATATTAGCTTTTTCTCCAGGAAGCTTGGACTTCTCAACATTAGCTTTCTCAGGCTTGGACTCCTCATCACCATCATTAGAGCCAACATCATGCTTAGAAATTCTACTTAGCACAACACCTCTACCAAACCCATCAGATTCTTCAAGAGTAGATCTTTTAGAAATCATGGAGCTTGTCCATGCTTTAACCGAGGGGAAGCTTCTTGGCTGAACAACCCCATGTACGTTTCTTCACTCGATCAAAATAACATAGTGCAAAAAATAAGTAAAAATTAGAAAAATAAATACAAAAACAGAAAGAAAATAAGAAGCATAAATGTATATAACTGTAATACCCCATATGTTCACATATTTTAAGGAGTTATTTTCGTATTTTATACGTATGTTTTTAACATATATATTGAGAAATTAAATTCAATAAAAACATTAAAGAAAGGAAATTTAAATAAATTTTAATCAAGTAATTATTTGATGTTTATAAATAATATTTTATGTTTCATTAAATATTTTGAAAAGTTTCAAAAAATGGAATTTTTAGAGTTTCCTAAATTGTTTTAAAACAAGGGCATAAAGTAATTTCAAACATTAAGGGTATTTATGTAATTGTACCAAATCCTACTTTGGGGCCTATAAATACCCCTTAAAACCACCAAAATTTCATATTTAAGCTGCAACTTAGTGTTTAAGATTCCAAAAATTTTGAGAGAAAAAGAGAGAAAAACATGAAATATTATAGAAAAACAAAATGAATATTACTACTTAAAAAGAGAATATTACCACTATCTGCTTTCCTTTATCAGTAGCTTGGGGTTTTTTTTATACCAACAATAGCCTTATATTTAACATTAGGGACTTTTGATTTCATAACAAGATTGGAAACTTTTTCAACAGCTTTAGAAACGTTTTCAGCAGGTAGAATCATTTTAGGCTTGTTTGGTACATTCTTCAAAGAGGCAAGAGGACTCTTACTCAACTGTGAAGTAAATTTTGAAGAGTCTACTGCTTTTCTTTTCTTTTCTAAAAAATCAAGATGAACTTCACGCTTGATTCGCTTCTCTAACAACTTTTTAGTTCCTATAAGAAAAAATTGAATATCATAAACACAGATTAAGAAAAAACTGAATTCATTCTTATTAAAATTCAAAAAAAAAAAAAAAAACACATATAACATTGATATGAAGTAAAGATATACAAACAAATAATCGCAAAATGCAAAGTAAATGTTAATGCTAAAACATACCTGGTAATTCCATCCTTGAGGTCTCTATTCAATTTTATTTTGATAATCAAGTTTGACTTTCATCTGAAATATATGTGACTACTAAATAAAACTCCGAAAACACATAACATTAATATAATAAAAGCTACTAACGAATTTAATGAGCAAAGTCAATAAAAAAAGAATGAATATAAGTAAAACAAATATGAATATTACTCTATGAAAATTAAATATAGCAAGCAATCTATTGAATATTAAAATAATAATTAGGAAAATTAAGTAAACAGAAGATAATGAATATAAAGCATAAAAATATGAATATAATAGTTTAGCAATAGAATATAACATGATGTATAGTGAATATTACAACTATAAACAGCAAAATCAATTAAAAAAAATAATACAACGAATATAATGCAGAAAAATATGAATATTACTCATTATAATTTGAAAATTAGCAACACATACTCAATAACACTGTTACTATTATACTAAAAAACTGAAAATTCAACATACTCTTTTTCTTGATTTCGTTTCGTTTCCTCCAAAATTCTTTGCACAATTGAAGTTGGAGAATCAACTTCTTTTCCTTTCTTCGACTGCTTACTCTTCATCATATTAACCATAGTTTTATCACTTGAAGATCTACAAACAAAATCAATAAATTAACTTAAAAAACCTAGAAAACGAACATAAATTACAAAATTATAACAAAAACAAAACAAATTTTACTTCTCAACATCATTCTCGCTCTCAAAAATACTTACATTACTATAAAAAACAACATGCAAACAAAAATTTAAACAAAATCGCTAATATACCCAAAAATTACCAAAATACTAACAAAAAACATAAATTTTACAATTCTTCGTCAGTTTTCTTCTTCGCCATTGCAAACTAACTTCAAAGAACGAAATTCAACACATAATTGTATAAAAAAATGATGAAACTGTAAAATTTGAAATGATTTGTAAGTAGGAAGTTGAAAAATGAAGAGAGAGAAGGTGAGGGTGATATAAATGAAAGCAAATCACTGTCATAATTTCAAAAAAACTGTTATATATATATTTAAAAAAAAATGAAACGGTGCGCGTGTACTACTCTCACGCGCAGCGTGTGCAGACCACCCGTCCGGGAGCATATAATAAATTGCCTAAATTCATGAGCTTGGTGTCGCCATTGGGCAGGTTGGGTTAAAATTGGTCTAGTTTGGGAGTGAAGGATATTTTGGAGTAATTTTATGTGGAAGGACTCAAAGATAGTACTATTCTAGTTTTATTTATTTATTTATTATTTTTTTTACTTGCTATAGTTTCTTTTGGAAGTTTCTATTTACTTGCTATATTACTAATTTGGATATGTGGATCCTATATAATAATTGTTATTTTATCACCATATTGTACTTTTATTACCTTTAATCTTAGTTACACCACTAAAAACCCCAACCTATATATTTTTATATTATTCAAGCATATGGTCCTATAATGAAAATGACATACCTAAATCTTTGGTCCAACTTTCTATGTAGCAAGGAAAAACAACAGAGGTAGTATTATAATTGAGATGAAGAAACTTACTAATAACAAATATCAAATATATCTACGGCATTTTCCGAGATTTTGCGAAATTCAGAGGGCATCCTCATTGTTCTGAAAATCACAGGGTACCTTAAGGTTGTAAGAAAATACATCGAATGCCCTTAATAACTGATGGTTCTATTAAAAAACTGTTAACTCCTTAACAACAAAGAAAATTAAACTTTTAACTAAAAAAAAAAAAAAAGCAAATTAAACTTACTAGTCTTTCAACAAAAAAATTATCCTACTAATCAATGAAAAACATCATTAATATACCAAAAAAATCAAAGAATAAAAGGTTGAAATTAATGAAATAATTTAGAGAAAACCAAACACACCAAAAACCAAAATAACCCCAAAAAGACTCAATTAAAAAAGTATTCAACAACAAAAATAAATCTAAAGCAAAAAAGAAAGAAATTAAAGGGATTTAAAGTAGTGATAAAAATAATATTTCCTCCGTCCCTTAATTTTTGCACATTTGAGCTAAAAAGCTCTCACAAAAAGTGGGCCCATGTTGCGAAGATTAAGGGATGGAGGTAGTACATCAGTTGAGACCAAAATGACAAATTTGCACTGGCTAACTCAAAATAACGTCTTCTGCAACTTCTCGATCCCTTTTTTAATTTAACCAAGGGTTCACTATATTGGAGTTTGTAGAAGACCCAATTGTGGTTTCATTGGATTGGACAATTTTAGAACCATTAGGATTAAGAATTGAACCAATTATACATGAATGAACGAATTGATTGAACAAATTAGGGTTTTTGATTGAATAAATTGGGGTTTCGTTTTTCTGGCATTGATATATTGCAACTCAAAGTAGTAGTGGTTGTTTGACGATTTGATGATGATGTAGAAGTTGTTTGTTGGGCTAGAAAGTTAAAAAGGGTAGTTGGAGCCATGGAGGTTAGTGAGATGAAGATAGTTGATGAAGGTTGAAAAATATATGGTTGATGAGATGATAAATTATTAGTCTTAAACTTTGCACCAATAAATTATTATAGTTAATCAATCAATTAATGTAGTATTAGGTGAGCTATAAGATAATTAACTTTCAGATCTAATGATTTTTTTACGGTTTTAGTCGATAAGGGCATTCTGTATATATTCTTAAAACCTCAAGGGTATCATGTGAATTTTTTTGAAACAACGAGGATACCTCGTAAATTTTGCAAAACCTCCAGGTTACCTGGTGAGAAAGCCGATATATTTATCGCAAAAGACCATACAAACTAATAAACACCCATATTACTTATAATACTACAACACACTAAGATAATTTTCTTCACTCACAACCTTTCACAAACACTCCTTATTTGTGATATAACTCACGGGACATAGTTACAAATCAGCTAGCTCTTGCCTATTTACTTGGTTGCATGGGTTCAAAAACAGGGACAAAAACGGGGACGGGGACGGAAAACGGCAAAATCAAAATTTCTAAAAACGGGGACGGCAAGGAATCGACAATTAAAAAATCACAAAAAAATTTAAAATACAATAGTGTTTAATATTTTAATGTAACAATAACATAATAGTTAATTCATAAAACCTTAAAGTACAACATTATCTTAAAGTACAACATTATCATTAATCAACTCATTCTCTAAATCCGGCTCATCAAGTGAAAGTTCCGCAAACTCTACGAATCCAACATCCTCCATTGAATCAAATGTGTCCCCACCAACATCCCACATCTTGGTATTTTCATCCTCATATTGATCGGAATTCCTTGATAAAAAACTTAAATTGTTGTGAATGTTAACCAAGTCTTGAGCTCTACTTGGACTCAACTTGTTTCTTCTAAGTGAATGAATAAATTGGTAAGTACTCCAATTTCGCTCACAACATGAAGATGAACTAGGTTGACCAAGCAACTTAAAAGCCATGGTTTGGAGGAGAGGAGTTTGAGCACCAAAGTTAGCCCACCAATATTTTGGATCCATAGTTGACATTCTTGACATACAAGTTAAATCTTCAAAAGGTCCACTCTTCATTGAAAATAAAGCATATTCATCTAATATCTTACTATATTCATCATCATTAGGAAATAATCTTCGAAAGCACTTCATTCTTTCCCTTGAAATTTCTCCATCCCTATGAGGAGCTATTCTTATGGAATCCTCATTCAACCATGCATCACAATAGTATCTTCAACATGAAAATAATAAGATATAAAACTTAATCCATAAGCCAAATTACAATACATATGATTAAAAAAACGTAAGCCAAAGCAATTGAATTCTAAATTAAAATTTCAATACTATACAAAAAATCATGTACCTTGGGTTTAAAGAGTGAGCTAGACAATGGAGAGGAGTGTTATTCTTCATCCATCGAGCCACTAAGATTTTTAGCACTACTTCAAAAAAGGTGCTACGATCTTCCATTGAACGACCTTCTTTCTTGAAGATCTTAACCTTCACCTTGCCCATCATGGAACCCTACATTTCATATACCAAGTCAAGACATGGCTTGTCAGTGTCACAAAATCTAATCATGTCATATATAGGTCTTGTGAAATCAATAATATAACACACTTTATCCCACCAATCATCATTCAATATCTTTTCCTTCACAAAATTTGCTTATCCCTTATTATCCTCTTGATAAGAAGACCACTCCTCACTTATGACCATAGCTTTAAGACCTTGTTTGATAAGTTTTAATCTTTTGAGCATGACAATGATGAAGGCAAAACGAGTATCGGCAACCGAAAGCAATTTAAGTGTTGAGAACCTATTAAAGATTGTTAGTCTCATGTTGTGATTCATGATGAAATTTTTATTTTGAATTGCATCCCCATGAATTTCTGTTATCCATTTACACTCCTCAAATGTTTCCTCATTTCCAGCCATATTTGTTGGAGAACAAATGTTCTTTAATGCAAGATTAAGAGTATGAACAACACATGGAGTCCAATAAATATGAGGAAACATACTCTCAATAAGCTCTCCAACCCCCTTACAATTAGCTGCATTATCAGTTATAATTTGCACCACATTTACAAGACCAATCTCATTGATAACCTCTTTCATCAAATCAACAATAAAAAATTTATCTTTCACTTCATCAAAACAATTCACTGCTTTAAGAAAAATAAATCTGCTCCAGAAGTAGCCATAAAGTTTATTAAGGGTTTTCTTGTGGGATCACTCCAACCATTGGTCACAATTGTTACACCCCTTTCTTTCCATATTAATTTAAGTGGTTCCAACAACCTTTCAACATTGGCTTTTTCTTGGGCAAGTAAGGTTGTTCCTAATTTAGTATAACCAGGAGGCACGTATCCCGCAATGTTATGACTAGCAGCAAAACAATATGACCTATAGTAATGAGGATTTCTAGCAAGATTGAATGACAACCCTCCTGTGTAAAACATCCTTGCAATTTCTTGATCTGATTGATCCCTATCCTAAATACCAAAAGCTTGAGTAATTGGTGAGAAGCTAGACTTTCTTTTCTTGAAGGTAGAATTAGCCTGAATACCGGATTCACTAGGCAATGGAACTTCCCTAGGTCCGAAGTCAGACTTTTTGTTCACATAATTTTCATCTAACCTCTTCATTTCAAGTAATTCACTTCTACCCACTTTCTTACAAGCTGCTATTCCTCTAGTTGAAATTCCAAGCAAATGTGCTTGTACTCTAGAATAAGATCCGGTTCGAATGTTATTACAAAAATTACATTGAAATTTCCATGTTCCTCCTACTGCACCTTGTTTTTCTAATCTAGTTACATAGCTCCATAGTGGAGCTTCCCCACGACCCTCACTTTGAACTGATGCACCAAACCCAGCTGCACTACCATTGCTACGACCAACTTGTCAATCTTTGTTGATACAAATATCAATCACAACTTCGAAGGTTTGATTGAAGCTGCTAATAAGGGTGCAACCATGGGGGAATTGATTGATTATGGAGATTCAAGTTTAATGGGTGCATCCAGGGTTGGGATTTGCGTGTGCATGGTCACACATACCTAGGTGTGGCACGCAAATCAAGGCAAGAAGGTTGATAAGGGGAATAAGTTGGTTTTGCTTATGAGTTTTTATCCCATTTCACTTGATAGGGCTTTTCTCATTTTAGGCATTGAGTCTTTCACTTCTTGAAGTATCTTAATCTTCATTTACAACAATATGCACATGGAAAATGACTTATTGAACGTTTCTTGATTAAAAGATTGAATCTTGAAAGGTTTCTTGAAGAATTGAAGAAAAATCTCAAAAATTGCGCAAAATTGGATCTTCACTTATGGCGTGATTTTCAGACGATCTTCTATGGATTTGGGTAGATTATATTTTTTTGTGTAAATCTGGTTGTAATTTGTTGATTATCTTGATTAGCAAGGTATTAGAAAATTTGTTAGGATATTTTTTGTTTAGTTATAGTTTGTTAGAGTTTGTTAGCAAGATGAGAATGACATGTAGTGATGATGTGGCATCTTATCTTGTGAGTCATTGTTGAGTCATCTAGGGGACGATTCTAGCTAGGTTTGTGCGTGTGTTTTTAGTTTGTTTTGAGAGGATTTTGTTGATGATTATGACTATAAATAATCTCAACATTAGTTTTTAAAAATTCATATTTGGAAATTCAATAAAAGTTTTATTTTGTTTCCTTAGAAAATAAAAAAACCGAAAATTTGAGTTGGTGGATTTTTTCTTTAGAAACTTGTGAGATTAGTTAGTGGCTTTGAGGGTTCCTTGAGATTTAATCAAATACTAATTAATCAACCTTAAATTTTGAGCTTTGGTGGCCTAGCCTTTAGAGACTCGTGAATTTAGTCCTATCCTTGTGAAGTTTTGTAGACATACGAAAATTCACATCATTTGTTGTTCATTTTCCAGTATAAAACAACAATCAAACCAACTGCACAATTGATATTCCACATATTATTCAACTAATTTCCATAGTTCATTCATATATATACACATCATAGGCCACAAAAACTCACTGCCACAATTCATTCATATAATCAACAATTAATTAAAAATTTCATTGTTATTGATTCTGTATTTTCTATCTATCATTCTCAATTTACAATAATTCAGTACAATCAAACAAGTAGAATAAGATTATAAATGAAATAGCAAATCAGTTGAGTGACAAAATTTATAATCGAAATCAGTAAAATCAGTAATTCTGTACAATCAAACAAGTAAAATCAGTTAAGTGACAACATTTATAATCGAAATCAGTAAAATCAGTAATTCAGTACAAACAATCAAGTGAAATCACTTGAGTGACAATATTTATAATCGAAACAAGAAATTCTTTAATCGAAAGATTTAACTTGAAAGCTACTTGCCGTCGTCCCTCGTCCGAGATCAAAGAATTGCGCAACATCTTGGAGGAACTAATGCAATTCGTGGGAAGTAAGGCCAAAAGCGCAAAAAATCGAACAATCTTGATGAGTCTAGTTCAAGTTCTAGTGATGATGATTCTACTAGAGGCTCAGGTAAGCCTAGGAGGATCATGGACTCAAGTTCAAGTGATGAATATGATAGGAAAAGGCACAAATAACGAGACAAACCAAGGGATGATAACCGAAACTTGAAGTTGGATGATCTTGAATTCAATGGAAGTTTGGATCTGGAAAATTTTCTTGATTGGTTGAGGAGAACCGAAAGGGTGTTTAATTATAAAGAGTATGATGATTCTAAGGCCTTTAAGGTGGCGGAATTGAAGTTATCATCTTATGCTAGTCTTTTGTATGTAGGCTTGCAAAGGAAGAGAAGGAAAGAAAAGAGATCCAAGATCACCTCTTGGCGCAAATTGAGGAAAGAGTTGAGGAAACGATTTGTTCCTCGTGAATATGAACAAAACAAATTCCTAAAGATGCATTCTTTGAAACAAAACTCAAAAAGTGTTGAAGCATACATTAATGAGTTTGAAAAGATGGTCATCATATGTGATATTGAAGAAAAGGAGGATCACAAGGTGGCTAGATTTGTTGCAGGGCTTGATGAATCTATCAAGGAGAAAGTAGAATTGCAACCCTATTGGAATTTTGATGAAGTTTGCAAGGTAGCCTTGAGAGTTTAGAAGCAAGGACACTCGAAAAAGTCCAAGACTTTCTTCAGTAGTTACGAATCCAAGAAGGAAAAAGAGGTGGTGTTTGCGCAAAACACTAAGCCTAGGGTAGAAGGTGGAGAGAAGCCAAGAGTCATCACTCCTACCAAATTCTCATCAATTCCTGATGATAAAAGGAAGTGTTTCAAGTTCCAAGGATATGGTCATGTGCAACGAAACAGTCCTAGTTCAGGAGTCATCACAGTTAGAGAGGCAAGGGAGATTGAAGAAGACTATCTAGATGTAATTATTGAAGAAGGGGAGCAAGATGACATTGAGCAAGAGGATAAAGGCAGTTATGATATGGAGGAAGTTGATCCTGAGACTCATGGCCAAGCCTTAGTGTTGAGGAGGGTTTTACAAGCTAAACCCACGCCCTTGGAGGAAAGCAAAAGAGATAAAATCTTCATGACAAGATGTGTAGTTGAGGGCAAGCTTTGTGATATGATCATTGATAGCGGTAGTTGCACGAATGTGGGGTCTACTTTGTTGATTCAAAGGATCAACTACCCTACTCATAACCATCCTCATCCATACAAGCTTCATTGGCTAAGCAATACTAGTGATGTTAAGGTAACTAAACAAGCTTTAATATCATTCAAAATTGCGCAATATGAGGACAGTGTGTTGTGTGATGTTTGCCCTATGGATGCGTGCCATATACTGCTTGGGAGGTCGTGGCAATATGATAGATTTGTTTAATATGATGGTAGAACTAATGCTTATGTCATCAAAAAGCACACCAATGGCAAGTCTATTGCATTAAATCCATTGAAAGTTGTGAAGGTTCAAAAGCAAGAGACTATGGAGAATAAGAGAGGGGCGTTTTTGACGAGTGTAACAGAGGTGGAAAGGGAATTAAATTCTTATAATCAGGTCTTTGTTCTCATGGCTAAGGAAGTACAAGAGGGTTCCTCATCAATTCCTTCAATTTTGAAGCCTTTGTTGAATGAATTTGAAGATGTGTTTCCTAATGATCTACCACCGGGATTACCACCTATAAGAGGCATTGAACATCAAATTAATCTCGTTCCTGGGGCTCAAATTCCAAACAAACCAGCCTACAAATGTAATCCAGAGGAAACTAAGGAGATTCAAAGGCAGATAGAAGAGCTAATGGAACGTGGATACGTGAGGGACAACATGAGTCCTTGCGTAGTGCCCACGTTGATTGTTCCTAAAAAGGATGGTACTTGGAGAATGTGCATTAGTTCAAGAGCAGTCAACAACATCACCATCAAATATATATTCCAAATTCCAAGGTTAGATGATTTGCTTGATGAGTTATATGGTTTTAATGTGTTTACCATGATTGATCTTAGGAGTGGGTATCATCAAATTCGCATGAGAGAGGGTGATGAGTGGAAAACAACTTTCAAAACTAAGTTGGGGCTCTATGAATGAATGGTTGGTCATTCCTTTTGGTCTTACTAATGCACCTAGAACTTTCATGGGACTCATGAATGAGGTATTAAAGCCATATGTTGCAAAGTTTGTTGTTGTTTACTTAGATGACATTCTGGTTTATAGTAGAAGCAATGAAGTTCATCTACAACATCTAAGGAGTGTTTTTGAAACATTAAGGCAACAAAAACTTTATGGGAAGCTCGAAAAATACTATTTCATGGTACCTAGTGTCACGTTTTTGGGGTATGTGGTCTCACAAGATGGAGTTTCTGTTGATCAAACAAAAGTAGAAGCAATCAGAACTTGGCCTACTCCAACTAATGTCACTGAGGTTCATGCTTTTCATGGATTAGCTTCATTCTATAGGAGATTTGTGAATAACTTTTCATCTATTGTAGCTCCTATGACTGAGTGCATAAAAAAGGACAAACCTTTTGAGTGGACAAAAGAGGCGCCAAAAGCCTTTGAAAAGATTAACGAGATGCTATGCAACACACCTATTCTTGCATTACCTGATTTTTAAAGACCTTTGGAAGTTGAAACTAAGGAAAGCAATGTAGGGATTGGCGCAGTATTGGTTTAAGGGAAGAGGCCTATTGCTTATTCTAGTGAGAAATTGAATGGGGCAAGGTTGAACTATTCTACTTATGATAAAGAGTTTTATGCAATTGTTAGAGCTCTTGATCATTGGAGTAATTATCTAAGACCTCATCACTTCATTCTACATTCTGATCATGAATCATTGAAGCATATCAATGGCCAGCAGAAGTTGAATCCTAGACATGCCAAGTGGGTAGAATTCCTACAATCTTTTCACTTTTAATCAAAGTACAAAGAAGGCAAGTCTAATGTTGTTGCAAATGCACTTTCACGAATGTATGCTCTCATTAGTGTGTTGAATTGCAAGCTACTTGGTTTAGATATTATTAAAACATACTATGAGAATGATGACAATTTTGGTCCTGTATTGCAACAAATGAGCAAGGGTGTTATGGGCTCTTATGTGATGCATGATGGGTTCTTATTTAAAGGTAATCAATTGTGTGTGCCTAAGTGTTCAATTAGAGAATTATTTGTCAGAGAAGCGCATGGTGGAGGGTTAGTAGGGCATTTTTTGCATTACTAAAAAAATTCTAAACATGTTACAAGAACACCTTTATTGGCCTAAGATGATTGTTGATGTTGAAGCTATCATATCTCAATGTGCAATCTGTCAACTGTCAAAAGCTTCTTTCCATCAAGGTCATTACACACCATTGCCTGTTCCTAAAGGTCCTTGGGAAGGTGTCTCCATGGATTTTATTGTGGGATTACCTAGAACTGCAAGTAGCAAGGATTCTATCATGGTTATGGTAGATAGATTTTCAAAGATGGCTCAATTTACACCTTGCCATAAAACAGATGATGCTATGAATGTTGCAGACCTGTATTTCATAGACATTGTGAAGCTTCATGGCCGGAATTCCGAAAACTATTGTAAGTGATAGAGACACGAAATTTATGAGATATTTCTGGAAGTCTCTATGGAAGCTTGTTGGCACGAAACTACTCATTAGTACGTCATATCAACCTCAAACTAATGGGAAAACAGAAGTCACAAATAGAACACTTGGTGTCTTGTTGTGTGGTTTGGTGAGTAAGACACAGAAAGATTGGGACTTGAAGCTTGCACGTGTAGTGTTTGCCTACAATAGGTCACCTACTTTTGCTACTAAACACTCTCTATTTGAGTTTGTTTATGGGGTTATTCCTAAGTTACCTATTGATCATATCGATATTCCGAAGGGTGAATTGGTGCACAAGGATGCTTTGTCGAAAATTGAGTATATGCAGAAGCTTCATGCGCAGGTCGGGGCTAGGATTGAGAAGGTGAACGAGCAATACAAGGCTCGTGCAAATAAGAATCCTCATCAACATTCTTTCAAGGAGGGAGACTTGGTTTGGATACACCTAAGGAAGGAGTAATTTCCTAATAAACTCAAGAACAAGCATATGCCTAGGTGTGATGGCCCATTCAAGGAGTTGAAGAATATTGGTGACAATGCTTATCAGCTTGAATTACCAGGTGAATATAGAGTCCATGCTACATTTAACATTGGTGATTTGACTCCTTGTGTTTCTGATGATCAACTTCGAGGTTTGAGGACAAACTCCTTTGAAGAAGGGGAGGATGATACAGATACTGTTCACAACTTCGAAGGTTTGATTGAAGCTACTAATAAAGGTGCAACCATGGGGGAATTGATTGCTTATGGAAATTCAAGTCTAATAGGTGCATCCAGGTTTGAGATTTGCGTGTGCATGGTCACACATATCTAGGTGTGGCACGCAAATTAAGGCAAGAAGGTTGAGAAGGGGAATAAGTTGGTTTTGCGTATGAGTTTTTATCCCATTTCACTTGATAGGGTTTTTCTCATTTTAGGCGTTGAGTCTTTCACTTCTTGAAGTGTATTAATATTCATTTATAGCCTCATACAAATAGAAAATGACTTCATGGAAGTTTCTTGATTAAAAGATTGAATGTTGAAAGGTTTCTTGAAGATTTGAAGAAAAATCTCAAAAATTGTGCAAAATTGGATCTTCACTTGTGGCGTGATTTTTAGACGATCTTCTATGGATTTGGGTAGATTACATTTTTGTGTAAATCTGGTTGTAATTTGTTGATTATCTTTATTAGAAAGGTATTAGAAAGTTTGTTAGGATTTTTTTGTTTAGATATAGTTTGTTAGCAAGATGAGAATGACATGTAGTGATGATGTGGCATCTTATCTTGTGAGTCATTGTTGAGTCATCTAGGGGACGATTCTAGCTAGGTTTGTGCGTGTGTTTTTAGTTTGTTTTGTGAGGATTTTATTGATGATTATGACTATAAATAGTCTCAACATTAGTTTGTAAAAATTCCGATTTGGAAATTCAATAAAAGTTTTGTTTTGTTTCCTTCGAAAACAAAAATACCGAAAATTTGAGTTGGTGGATTTTTTCTTTAGAAACTTGTGAGATTAGTTAGTGGCTTTGAGGGTTCCTTGAGCTTTAATCAAATACTAATTAATCAACCTTAAATTTTGAGCTTTGGTGGCCTAGCCTTTAGAGACTCGTGAATTTAGTCCTATCCTTGTGAAGTTTTGTAGACATACGAAAATTCACATCATTTGTTGTTCATTTTCCAGTATAAAACAACAATCAAACCAACTGCACAATTGATATTCCACATATTATTCAAATAATTTCCATAGTTCATTCATATATATACACATCATAGGCCACAAAAACTCACTGCCACAATTCATTCATTTAATCAACAATTAATTAAAAATTTCATTGTTATTGATTCTGTATTTTCTATCTATCATTCTCAATTTACAATAATTCAGTAAAATCAAACAAGTAGAATCAGATTATAAATGAAATAGCAAATCAGTTGAGTGACAAAATTTATAATCGAAATCAGTAAAATCGGTAATTCTGTACAATCAAACAAGTAAAATCAGTTAAGTGACAACATTTATAATCGAAATCAGTAAAATCAGTAATTCAGTACAAACAATCAAGTGAAATCACTTGAGTGACAATATTTATAATCGAAACAAGAAATTCTTTAATCGAAAGAATTAACTTGAAAGCTACTTGCCGTCGTCCCTCGTCCGTCGAAGTTGTCCGTCGAAGTCGTTGTGGTCATCCGTCGTCTGGAATGCAGTTCAAGCCTTGATGATTTAATGAATGTTGAGTGAAAGAGATGAAGAATCAATGAAACAATAAAGTTATGATTATCTAATAAAGTTATGAAGTATTGAGGGCAGCAAACTTACAATTGGCGATTCAAGAGATTGAATCCATGAGCATTCACCGCTTTCTTCTTCAAACTCCTGATCTTACGTTGGCTAGACTTTGGTTATTCAAAATTTTATTGAATAAACCCTAGAGGCTACTGGCTAGACTTTGGTTTTGTGGTATTTTTCATATTATTCGGCCGCGGGCTATTACTTTCAACTGGACTTTTACCTTAAAAAGGGTGGGGACGCCTATGCTCTATCTTAGCCAACCCCGAATCGTCCCCGAAGTAACACACCCATCCCCGCACAATTGATGGCGACTCCGGGACATTTTTCAGGCATCCCCGCATCGTCCCCGTCTCCCAGCCGTCCCCAAGACGGGTTCCCCACTATCCCAGCTGGCCCCGTGCTTCATAGCCTATTTATACTAGTACATTGTACTATTACACTACTATTTCAATTGTGGCTTTGACATTTACCTACTACATGCTTGTTGCTCATATTTCAGCTTTTACATTTGATATTCAAAGCAAGAAACTAACTTCAAAGATTGTATATAATAGACCTTATAGGATGCTAGATTATTTTCCTCTCGTTTACTACTAGCTTGGTAAGGTTGCAATATTTGACTTATTTGAGTAGGAGTTGTATTTTAACACTCCCCCTCAATGACTAATCTCTTTTACAGTAAGTCTTGATGTTATACGAAGTTGGCTTCGAAGCTTTTCAAACTACATCCCACTTATCCCTTTTGGAAATATATCAACAACTTGGTCATCAGTCTTCACTTGTTCAAGTTGAATTTCACCCCGTAAAACCTTTTCTCGAACAAAGTGATAATGAATCTCCGCATGCTTTGTCCTAGCGTGAAAAATAGGATTTTCCGCCAAACTTATTGCTGACTGATTATAACATCTCAACTTGATCCCACGATCCACTGGTTGACATAAATCCTTTAACAATTGTGTCAACCACAAACACTCTTATGTTGCCATAGCTGCTGCTTTATACTCTGATTTAGTATTCGACAATAAAACTTTTGGATGTCTCTTGTTATACAAAGAAACTACTCTATACCCTAATTTGAATACATAACTAGTTATTATTCGTCTTGTATCATGATCACTAGCATAATCAGCATCACCGTACCCTTCAAATTCAGATTCTTCACCATTGGAATAAGAAATATATGGTCAATGCTTCCATTGAAATATCTCAAAATTCAACGTATTGCCTCCATTTGAGGTTTCTTTGGATTCCTCATGAACCGACTAATCACGCTGATAGGATAAGCAATACCTGGTCGGGTTAACGTAAGATAGATTAAATTTCCCATGGATTATCTGTACATCATCACGTCTTCTAAATCTCTTCCTTCTGCAGAACACAGTCTTGCATGAACCTCCAATGGAGTTTAAATAGGTTTCCAGTCTACAATTCCATATTCCTCTAAAGGATCATGGGTATATTTCTGCTAGCATAGAAATATCCCATCCTTAGTTTGTTCCACTTCAAGGAACAAGAAAATATTTTAATTCTTTAAATTCTTTCATTTGAAATTGGATTGAGAGATTAGCCTTAGTTTGCTTAATCTCAACTTCATCATCACCTGCGATGATAAGATCATTCGCATAAACAACGACAATTACCAACTTTCCACCCCGAGCTTTCACAAATAAGCTCAAATCAGCAGGTGCAACTGAATAGCCGCTCTGTAGCAAGAACTCCGCAATCTTGCCATACTATGCATGTGGTGCTTACTTCAAACCATAGAGTGTCTTCTTCAACTTGCATACATGGTGAGTATCAGATAGACTTTAGAATCCCTTAGATTGATCCATGTTTATGTCTCTATCTAACTCACCATATAAAAATGCATTTTTCACATCCACTTGCCAAGCTTCCAAGATTAACTAGTAGAAAGTACTAGTAGAATACACACCTGATAATTACTTTTTATATATGATTTTGTACTCACGATTGTGGACCTGGGGCTTTGGGGGCCTAGTACGTTCCCTTTTTACGAACATTGAATGTCTTTAGTTTGATTGCATAGTGTGAGTATGCTTGGCTTAGGGAGTGAGTCTAGAAGCACAAAACCCAAGTAGAGAAGTCGCCGCTGTCCTCCTTTCGGGAGCCAACAGAACCCCATTAGGTCATAGGCCAAGGGCAAAAATGATAGCCAAGTATAAGAAGGTCTCATATCTCTGGATTCGGGGACGAGGGTAAGGACAACAGTAGGTCAGGTCACAGTGTCCCCCCTTGTATAGCGGCCTCTACTTGTTCTTATGTGTAATTTCATAATCATAATATCGAATTATAACATACATATTTCTAGTTGGGACCTACAAACACATAGAAATAAGGCTAGGTGGGATTTTAGTTAATGCACACATAATTTCGGGTTTGCCATGCATAGGTGATTACTTTAGGATTAAGTTGATTTTAATCTTTGATTAGTTGAAACATGCTTTTATGTCTTTTGAGCTAAACATGATTTCTAGGTGATTTAAATTCTTAGCACGGATTCACATAAAGCCTAAAGCAATGTTTCTACTTAAGATTGATTTTAGTTTATGGTCGAATCATCAATTAGTCAATGTTACATGAACTTAATTACAAACATCTCAATTCTCTAGTAAAGCATTAAAATCACATAATCATGCAAACTAGCTCATTTGAAGAACTCAAGATGATGATTTCGATGTTATTAGCCTCATTTGAAGTACCTTTCGTGCAATTCGTCGACAATCCCTAACAACCGAGAGCTTGAATAATCTTAATTGATGATGATGATGATGATGATGATGATGATGATGATGATGATGATGATGATGATGAT